>JABUQX010110075.1:22500-52356 GCA_015478945.1 Trachelipus rathkii | reverse complement strand
AAATAATTAGCGCCTTTGGTGCAATAGTGCAATAGTGCCTCCCAAGCTGACCTTGTAGGTACTCCATTTCTTCACAGTGAGCCAACAATATTTGAACAATCACACACTTTCTTTTCAATATCATTAAAAGAGTTATCATTTGGTGACCTCTTCCAAAAAATTATCCTTCTTTGATTTCCCCCCCACCCCCCACACACACATTCCCTTGTGCGTTGGAATCCTCCGATTGTGGAGCTGATTTAACAACGTAATTGCTGGCTTGCTTTAGTACACGGCTTTCTTTCTGCATTAATTACTACAACATCCGCGGACCATCTTTTTCAGCTTCCATGAGCTATGTTAAACACAGACATTCTTCATCTATACCTTACCTCACGTTCTTTACAGAAATTCTGGTGTTTGAATGTTCCGATAACAAATTTTATCCGGTTTCCTTCTATTGTTTCTATCTTAAGAATGTGCGTAACGACCTTGCTAATTCGTATCTTTAATTTGGAGCCTTTAAGATATACTACTTTATAGCTATTATTTTTTACTAATTCTAATTTTAATAATGTTCTTATCTATATCTACTAAGTCATCTGACTTTTATAGGTTCTTATATTTATAAACTCTTAAAATTAAATAATTTTTTTTCGTCTCCTATTTCTAAAAATCATCTTTCTTACTAATTTCTATGTTCACTACCGCCAATGGTAATCCTCTATTCATCCGGATACCGCTAAAGAACTTGCCTACCATTTCTCTACTCACAATAATCTCTAACATATGGTGCAGTTCCCTACCCTATCCCTGACAGCTGACAGTTTTGAAGAAAAACCAAACAAACTAGGATATTTCTAATTTCCAATTTCTCTCTTTATACTACTAACTCTTTCCTCCTGGGTTCTTCCAATCGTCTTATTCCTGAATCTAGTACTATCTCCTCAATCTTCCGTGGGAACGGTATATATTATATTATTTTGCATTTTAGTACTGATAGATTGTCGTTCTTGCGATGGTAGCTATTTGTGAATGATTGTTGCTTAGGCGGGAGTGGATTAAGAGAGAGAGAGAGAGAGAGAGAGAGAGAGAGAGAGAGAGAGAGAGAGAGAGAGAGAGAGAGAGAGAGAGAGAGAGAGAGAGAGAGAGGAAAAGAGAGAAGAGAAGAGAGAGAGAATAGAGAGAGAGAGAATAGAGAAACGAGAGAGAAGAAAAGAGAGAGAGAGAGAGACTCAGTTTGGGAAAAATGATTTGAATTGGTTGATTTTTTTTTTACGAATAAGCTGACTGGCAAATCGTTTAATCGAATTTACATGTCTTAAATGATTTTATTTTTCATTTTCAATATTATTTTATCTTATAGTTAAATTATTTTTTCATAAAGTATTTATTGAGTTGAATGAAAACTTAAACTAAACAATACCATAGGGTAGATGCACAGCAGGTTGACATACATGCATGGCAGTCCGCTCGCTGAAGCGTTCATTCCAAATGCTCGCGAGCGGTACCGTGTAACAACTTACTCGCAGTGATGGAGTCAAAAGACACTTGAGGGAAGAAAGAAGAAGTGGAATTAGAGTTGACATTTTTGGAAAAATGACAGTGAGACAGAGATTAAGAAGAAGTAAAAAGATTCTTTTATACGGAGCAAATAGTTTTTAAGTGTTACGAGTAATTTTTTTTCCTGGATGAAACAAAAGTCTCATAAGTCTCTGGAGTTTGCATGAGCGTAAATTTCTAGAGTTTAAAAACGGCCGTAATTCATAATAGAAGCATCCTATGACGAATCGCACTAACAGAACAAATTTTAAAAAAGATTTACTTGCTCTACTTCAACAGAAAAAAATTGAATGTAATGTCGTTCATGCTATTCTCTCCTTGGGCTTTGCTCCGTCCTGCTCGGACGCTAATCGAGTACACCCCCTCCTAGATTAAGGCTCTGCCCGTGAGCGGCGGTGTTTATTATATATATATATTATATTAATATATATATAATATATATATAATATATTATATAATAATATATATATATATATATATTTATATATATATAATTATATATATATATATATATATATATATATAATAGAACACAAGATAAGAAAAAAGGGAGTTTATATAGAAAGTATAAAAAGGTTATGGTGCAGCTGATAACAAATTGATCCAAATCAGCGATTATATGAGCAAGTATTGATCAATGGTATAAGGCACTCGAACAACCTATAGCTCAGAACCCGAAATCTGCAGTAAAAAATGTCCGCTTAAAAAGACGATGATTCGAATTCGACCTTTCGTACAGTTTTTGTCCATATATATTAAGACCCCCAACAAACTTATTTAAATTTAAATAAAAATATATTTAAACATCAACTAAAGTAAATAAAAATAATGATATAATATATATATATGATTTATATAATGTTGTATGTACAACATATATATATTATATATATATTATATATATAATAATATATATATATACTATATATATATATTATATATATATATTAATAATTTTTACGAAATTTGCAAATAAACCACACATCAAACAACAAGTAAACAACGATAAGACGTTTTCTTACTCTTGACTGCATCTCGTAGTTCTTTCCTGTCTGATTGAGGGTGTGTTATGGTGTGTTAGAGTTAAACAACAAATAATAACAAAACAAACAAAAAACACGACAAAAACAACCAAAATAACGAAATATTACGTCATCAAAATCATTATGTATGTAAAATAGTACACACGTTTAAGTTAATTAGGTTTATTAAAAAAATGGTCCAGGCTTGTCGGCATATAAAGGCCCTATCATTACTGTTGTGATACCACAGAAGAATTTTTATTAACAGGGATAGAAATTGTCTTCTACATTGATTCAATTTGTGATTGGGAATATAGAGTTTACGTCTCACGTTGTAGTGATAATTAATTATTTATAAACATAAAAACTACCAGCATTGAAAGGTTATTTCACGGGATTAGGCGGAAATGACACATTCGACACATATCAAATCCTCATTTGTTGATAGTTTAAATTTTCGTGAAAAATTATTCTTTCTAAATCTCAAAATACTAAAAATTCCTATAAATAACGAATTTATATTTTACAAAAAAATGATATTAACACATTAAAGAAAGAGTCTAGAAACCAACCTTAAATTCAGGGAAAATTTCCAACAAAGTTTTCGGGTAAAGTTCTTTCTCAAATAAAATTGAGCTAGCGTGAAATCTACCAATTTCATTTACTACCAGAAGAGAGTGATTCAAATCCAGACCAATTTTTCTATCATGCATTTTAAAGCCTTGATTTCTTAAGTTTTCTGCTATTAATACTTCCTTTCCTTTCTCATTTCTTCGAGACAAAACTTTCGGAGTTCTTATCTTATGAAGTCTTAGATTTGCTAATTGTTTATTCATTCCACCTATTATGTTTGACAAAATCTGTAAATTCAACAATGCTTTATTAATTTTTTGTATTACTAAATATTATTAAAAACTGTTCAATGATAAAATTTCAAACAAGTGAATGTGTCTATTCATTTAAAACATGCTTTTAAAATATATAATGAAAATTAATTAATTAATTATTGTTAACTGCAATGCTTACAAGCGGCTCTCTAGTATATAATTCTTCCATCACATCTCTAAGAGGACTTGGTTGTCTCAAAGGATTGATCTTTGCCACATAGGAATCTTCTAGTTCGGTTTCATTTTTACGATATTTAACCTAAGAGATCAAATTTAAATCTTAGAGGGCATTTCACATTATATATATATATATATATATATATATATATATATATATATATACTATTATAAAAAGATAATATAATAATACCTATATAGATATATATAATATATATATATGACGTGTATTAGTATTAATTTACTTTTATATAAGTACTATTACTATATATATATTATATATATATATATACTGTATATATATATATATATATATGATATATTATATAGTATATATATATATGATATATATAATACTATAATATATTATATTATATTATGAATACCACCACTCACGGGCAGTTCCCTTTTCAAAAGGACGAGGGGGCAAAAAAAAAACTAAATATTTAATAAAAAAAATTTCAAAAAAGAAAAACAAAAAATTAAAATTATAAGATGGAAAACACATCCCCAGGAAAACACAACAGATCTTGCCGCCAGACTCTGGATTAAAAGAGGAAGATTGAAATTGCAGGGAAAAGAGAAGAAGGCAAGGAGATCCCACAAAACAGATGTGGCGGGAAAGAAGGAGGGTACCACAACGAGTGATACTTGAGTCTCCACAATGTTCACACAATTTTCATGTGAGAATACAAGCACCTCGTTGTGTTACGAGGTGACGCAGTGGGTTGGAGGAATGCGCCGAATGCCAATATCTCTAAAGCACACTGAAACCGATTGTGAGACACTATAGAAAAGAGATAGGGCCACCGAACGTACTCGCAGAGAAAGAGGCAAGGTGGGATTCAGAAAATGGGACAAAGCTATAAGCCTCCTAGCTTTAAGCTTAACCTCTATCCAAAAAGGAGGTATGAACGCGGTCTCCACCCCAAATGTGGGAACATTATTTCCATACAGGGCGAATAAGACCCTTATATAACTTGGATCTATCTGAGCAGAAGAAAAATAAAATCACACAATCTGAACAAGTTCACAATATCGGCAAGGCCATTTTAGGAACCGATGTGATATGAGGTCTCCAGACAAGTCACTATTTAGTGTTAGTTCCACGAAGTTTATGTCTGTGTTACAGGTAAGATATTACAGCCGTCCTAAAGGGGATAAGCGAAAAGGTTGGGACGTGTTTTAGAAGGGAGTATATGAAGAAGTTGGGTTTTCAAATGAGTTGAATTTTCACGAAGATTTGCAGTTTACCCCACTAAGAATTCTGCCGAGCCATTATATAATATAAATAGATATATATAGTATATATATAATATATATTATAATTTGATATATATATATAATATATATTATATATATATATTATATATATATATATATATTATATATATATATATAATATATATATATATAATATATAATATTAGTAATATATGTGTACTGGACTCAGGAAAAGACAAAGCTGATAGAATATAAGGAAATTGAGGACAAAGTATTGTTAGAAGATTTAGCACCTTTATCACACTTTCACAAAGAAAAGATTTGTAACTCGTTAAAATAAATCTAAATGACCCTGAATAATGAAAGCAGGTATTTTCAACATTATCTAAATAATAATTGGTGTACTTTGAAAAATAAGAGAATTGCAATACCATTTTAGCACTATTTAAAAAGCAAATTTGAATATTTCTTCCTTCAACTAAGAATAACTCAAACATTTTTGATAAAAAACAATGAAAAGATCATGTTACATTTAGGTGTAAGTTGGAGTTGTATATAGGAATTATCCTTTGAATGCGTTTGTTACAGTTAGGCTATAATAAACATTACTCCTCTCTTTATATTATGCATTCTCTTATTTTTCACCAAAAGATTACACCCAATTATACTATTAAGAAATGTTGAAAAACTGCTTTCATTATTCAGAGAGGTCGATTTAGGATTTTTAACGAGTTAGAAACTTTTTTGAAGGTGATAAAAAGGTGCCTGAAATCCTTCTCCACTATTTTCCCTCCAATTCCGATATTCTAAATTGTGTTTTCCCGACCGCTCCATAACACTATTATATATATACTATATATATAATATCTATAACTGATATATATATATATATATATATACTCTACTATACTATATACCTAACATAATATATATATTATATCTATATAATTATAGTATATATATAAATCATATATATATACCTATAATATATTAATATATCTATAATATATTAGCGGGCATATTAATGATCAAATGTTAAATACCAATCTTGTTGAAAATTCAAACTCTTATGAGAAAAACCCAACTTCTTCATATCTCCTTCTAAAAACACCTCCCAACGTTTTTCCTATCCCCCTTTGCGGCTGAATATCTTACCTGTAAAACAACATAACCATTCGGAACTAAACATAAATAGTTGAAATTGTATAGGAAACGTCAAATCAAAACGATTGCAAGAACTGCCTCAAAGAAGCTGGAAACTCTGTATAGATTGTGTGCTATTTTTCTTTCTTCTGCTCTAGATAACTCCAGCTCTATATCAAGCGTCTACTTCGCCCCTTGAGAAAATACCTGTCCCGACATCTTGGGGTGGAACCGTTCATCCTCCTTTGGAAGAGGTGTAAGCTAAAGCTAGGACGGCTTATCAACTGTCCCATACTTTCTTGCAATCCCTTGGACCCCTCTTTCTCCTGCGACGGGACGTTTGGTGCCCGCTATCTCTATTATTTCTATAGGTGTTACACGGCAGGTGCCTTAGAGAATTGACCCTCTCGCATTCCCTACACCACCTAAGCGTTCACCCACGCCTAACACAAGAGGTGCCTTGTTCTCCACATGAAAATTGTGTGAATATTGGCAGACGTTGAGAAGCGCCTCGTAGTGACTAAATCCTCTTCTCTTAGGATCAGAGATCGTTTTTGTAAACCTCTGGGAAGTCTTCCTCATTTTCCTCCCAATTTCTTCAAACTTCCTCATAGTCAAGTCCACGAGTCTACAGCCCACCAGAGGGCATTGCGTTAAAGCAAGGGGACATGCGGGGGTCGTTGTTTCCCCATTTATGTTTAATTTTTGCGCTTTTTCTTTTGAAATTTTTATTCAATCATTATTTTCTGCCCCCCTTTTGAAAAAGGCGGAACCTGCCCCTGCGTGGTAGCAGGTATCATACCTATATATGTATAATATTAAATAAATACTATATATATAATATAATATATCATATAATATATATATATTACTACTTATATAACCCTAATATAACAGTCATATAGTCTTATATCATATATCCACTATAGTATATATATATACCGAGTATTAATTTATCAAACTAAATATATACACACATGATATATACTCATAAATATATATATAACTATATATATAATATTACCTATCCATATATATATATATATATTATATATAATAATATATAATATATACTATAATGTGAAATCCTCTAAGATTTAAACCTTTACTCCCTTAGGTTAAATGATCGTAAAAATGGAAACACCGAACAGAAGATTCCTCATGTGGCAAAGATCAATCCTCACGACACACCAGTCCTCTTAAGACTCGCTTGATGGAAGAATAAAATTCATACTAGAGAGCTCGCCTTGTAAGCGATTGCAGTTAACAATAATTAATTTAATTAATTTTCATTTATATTTTAAGTCATGTTTTTAAATGAATTGGATCACAATTCACTTGTTTGATAATGGTTTATCATTAGATACACCAGTTTTTTTAAAATTTAGTAATACAAAAAATTAATAAAAAGTTCGCATTGTTGAATTTACAGATTTTGTCAAACATAATAGGTGGAATGAATAAACAATTAGCAAATCTAAGACTTCATAAGATAAGAACTCCGAAAGTTTTGTCTCGAAGAAATGAGAAAGGAAAGGAAGTATTAATAGCAGAAAACTTAAGAAATCAAGGCTTTAAAATGCATGATAGAAAAATTGGTCTGGATTTGAATCACTCTCTTCTGGTAGTAAATGAAATTGGTAGATTTCACGCTAGCTCAATTTTATTTGAGAAAGAACTTTACCCGAAAACTTTGTTGGAAATTTTCCCTGAATTTAAGGTTGGTTTCTAGACTCTTTCTTTAATGTGTTAATATCATTTTTTTGTAAAATATAAATTCGTTATTTATAGGAATTTTTAGTATTTTGAGATTTAGAAAGAATAATTTTTCACGAAAATTTAAACTATCAACAAATGAGGATTTGATATGTGTCGAATGTGTCATTTTCGCCTAATCCCGTGAAATAACCTTTCAATGCTGGTAGTTTTTATGTTTATGAATAATTAATTATCACTACAACGTGAGACGTAAACTCTATATTCCCAATCACAAATTGAATCAATGTAGAAGACAATTTCTATCCCTGTTAATAAAAATTCTTCTGTGGTATCACAACAGTAATGATAGGGCCTTTATGCCGACAAGCCCTGACCATTTTTTATATAAACCTAATTACTTAAACGTGTGTACTATTTTACATACATAATGATTGTGTACAGCTATTCACGCGTTTATTTTGGTTGTTTTTGTCGTCGTTTTTTGTTTGTTTTGTTATTATTTGTTGTTTAATCACA
Source organism: Trachelipus rathkii (assembly GCA_015478945.1). Classification (NCBI taxonomy): domain Eukaryota; kingdom Metazoa; phylum Arthropoda; class Malacostraca; order Isopoda; family Trachelipodidae; genus Trachelipus; species Trachelipus rathkii. The sequence continues at coordinate 44,126 of JABUQX010110075.1, read as the reverse complement.
CACATACACACCCTCACACAGACAGGAAGAACTACGAGATGACGTCAAGAGTAAGAAAACGTCTTATCGTTGTTTACTGTTGTTTGATGATGTGTGCGCCTACACACACCGTATAAATATATAGTAGTATATATATATATAGTAATATATTATATAATATATACTGAAGTATATATATTTATTATTAATATATATATATACTAGCATATATTATATATATATACTTATTATATATAATATATATATATATATATTTTTTATTTACTTTAGTTGATGTTTAAATATATTTTTATTTAAATTAAATAAGTTGTTGTCTTAATAATATACTGGACAAAACTGTACGAGAGTCGGAATTCGAATCATCGTTGTCTTTACGACATGTACTGGCAGATTTGGTCTCCTTGAGCTATAGTTGTTCGCGGATGCTCTATTACCTTGGATAATACTTGCCTCCATTAAATCGCTGAAATTGATCAATTTGTTATCATGACCATAACCTTTGTTAAACTTTCATGATATAAAACTCCTTTCTTTTATCTTGCGTGTCTATTATATAATAATATATTATATATATAGTATAAATTATTATATTGTATATATATATTATACAACTATATATATATATTAAGAATATATAATATATATTATATATAGTGATATATATATAATACTAATAAAACCGCCGCTCACGGGCAGGAAGCCTCAAATCTAGGAGGGGTAAGTAACCTCTTCCGTATTAGCGTATCCGAAGGATCAGGACGGATAAGCAAAGCCCAAGGAGAGAATAGCATGAACGGACATTTACATTCAATTTTTTTCTGTTATGAAAGTTATACAAGTTAAATCTATTTTTAAAAGCTTGATCGAAATCTAAGATAGGTGCTATTCGTACATAGGGATGCTTCTATTTATGAATACGGACCGTTTTTAAAAAAAGTCTGCCCTAGGAAAACTTTACGCTCATATTTGAGTGCACCTAAAACTTCCAGTAGCACCTATGAGGACGTTGTTTTCAATTTCACAGAAGGAAAAAAAAATAACTCGTTAACACTAAACATTATTTTGCGTCGGGACGAGAAAAAAGTAATTCCCTCTGAGCTTTTACTTCTTCTTTAATCTTTCTTGTCTCACGCAATGTGTTGTTTGCACAAAAATGATCAAATCTAAATGTCCACATTCTTTCTTTCCTTATAGCCACTCAAAGTGTCCATTTTGGACTCACGTTAACTGCGAGAAAGTTTGCGTACACGGTATTGCCACCGAGTATGTGGAATGAACGGCCCGAGCAGCGGACTGCCCATGCAGTATGTCAAAACGCTCTGCTGATGCCATTCTACCCTATTGTATTGCTTTAGTTCTAAGTTGAATTTTAACTCAGCAAATTATACATATTCCTAACCGAAATGTTATGCATAGTACGTAGCAATAAGTATGAATAAAATGATGAATTAAAATCATTTTAAGACATTTGTATTGAATTATATCATTTATTATTCGTAAGTAAAAAAAACTATCAACCAATTCAAATCATTTTTCCCAATGAGACTCTCTCTCTCTCTTTCTCTCTCTCTCTCTCTCTCTCTCTCTCTCTCTCTCTCTCTCTCTCTCTCTCTTCTCCCTCTCTCTCTCTCTCTCTCTCTTCCTCTCGCTCTCTCTCTCTCTCTCTCTCTCTCTCTCTCTCTCTCTCTCTCTCTCTCTCTTAATCCACTCCCGCCTAAGCAACAATCATTCACAAATAGCTACCATCGCAAGAATGACAATCTATCAGTACTAAAATGCAAAATAATATAATATATACCGTTCCCACGGAAGATTGAGGAGATAGTACTAGATTCAGGAATAAGACGATTGGAAGAACCCAGGAGGAAAGAGTTAGTAGTATAAAGAGAGAAATTGGAAATTAGAAATATCCTAGTTTGTTTGGTTTTTCTTCAAAACTGTCAGCTGTCAGGGATAGGGTAGGGAACTGCACCATATGTTAGAGATTATTGTGAGTAGAGAAATGGTAGGCAAGTTCTTTAGCGGTATCCGGATGAATAGAGGATTACCATTGGCGGTAGTGAACATAGAAATTAGTAAGAAAGATGATTTTTGGAAATAGGAGACGAAAAAAAATTATTTAATTTTAAGAGTTTATAAATATAAGAACCTATAAAAGTCAGATGACTTAGTAGATATAGATAAGAACATTATTAAAATTAGAATTAGTAAAAAATAATAGCTATAAAGTAGTATATCTTAAAGGCTCCAAATTAAAGATACGAATTAGCAAGGTCGTTACGCACATTCTTAAGATAGAAACAATAGAAGGAAACCGGATAAAATTTGTTATCGGAACATTCAAACACCAGAATTTCTGTAAAGAACGTGAGGTAAGGTATAGATGAAGAATGTCTGTGTTTAACATAGCTCATGGAAGCTGAAAAAGATGGTCCGCGGATGTTGTAGTAATTAATGCAGAAAGAAAGCCGTGTACTAAAGCAAGCCAGCAATTACGTTGTTAAATCAGCTCCACAATCGGAGGATTCCAACGCACAACGGGCGAAATGTGTGTCCATATTTAAATGTGTGGAGGAGGTGGTGGGGGAAATCCAAAGAAGGAAATTTATTTTTTAGATGTACTTTAGAAAATAATAAACTCTTTTAATATGATAGAACATTAAATTTTTATAACAATTAATTAGCTGTGTGGTTGCGTTTCCTTTGTAAAAAATGGTTTAAAAAAGTACCTACGAAGGTCAGTGGGAAGGCTGAAAAGACGTAATGCCGACTATTGCCACCAAAGGCGGCTAACACTTATTTATGAGGCACTCAAAAGGACTTACCATTGAGTACTGGTGGGCGGAGTAATGCTCCAGTTTATCCTTATCAATCCCCATGCCAATTGTGGGGGCTGGGGGAGATTCTTCTGTGTGAAGGTACAGCATCATTCTGATGGCGGCTATATAGTCCCCTCATAACAACAATCTCTCTCTCTCTCTCTCTCTCTCTCTCTCTCTCTCTCTCTCTCCTCTCTCTCTTCTCTCTCTCTCTCCTCCTCTCATCTCTCTCTCTCTCTCTCCTCCTCTCTCTCTCTCTCTCTCTTTCTTGTCTCTCTCTCTCTCTCTCTCTCTCTCTCTCTCAAAGTAGCATTAAAATAAATAAATACTTATTATATATATAATATATATAATAATATATATATAATATATATATATATATATATATATATAATTAAGTAGTAAAAATAGCACTATATATATATAATATAATAAAATTATTATATGATTTTTGAATGCAATAATTATTCAGTTATTATTTTCCTTGCAATAAATTAATTCTATTACCGCTACACGCTTTCTTTTTCTTTTTTTTTTTTCTTTTTGATGATTGTTATCGTCGTATTTTTTAACTTTTATTCATTATTATTTATTATTATGTATTATTATTATTATTATTATATTATTATTATATAATTATTTGATTATATTATTATATTATTAGCATATATTATTTATATTATTATTATTATTATTATTATTATTAAATTATTATTACATTATTATTATTATTATTACTCATTTTATATTATTATTTTTAATATATATTATTCTTATTATTATATTATATATATATTATATTATTATTATTATTACATTATATTATTATTATTATTATTTATTATTATTATATTATATTATATTTATTATATTTATTTAATTTAAATGAATTGAAGAAGGAGAATTTTACTCTCCATCAGCGATAACTGGACTCCGCGTCGCAGAGTTAAAAATAACCGGATGCGCTTTATCCACTTAGCCATCCACGTCCCCAAAAACGAAACGCGTTCAAGGTAGTTTTAAAGCAACCCGGTTTTTCCATCCCATAATTCTGAGTACTCAAAGCCGGCCCCCAATAAAACACAAGAACAATCTCAGAAAAGACAACAATGACATAATTGGTTGACAAAAGCACTATTAACTTCAATTAAACAAAAACACACTCTACATAAAAGTGCTAAAATTGGTACCATACCGATGCATGTATACACAGAATACGCTTCAAAAAATGAAAAACATAAAAGAATTTAATAAGGAAATCCAAAAGCTAGTTTCTTGCGGATAAAATTCAACCAACTCCAACCAATCCACATGTCCGCCCAATGGGGGCATTCATTAACGACATTTTAAACCTTTACAATACAAAGAAAACAAAAATTGAAGAATTAAAAATAAGTGATGAAGGAAATAGTACAAACAAACAACAACATAGTCAATATACAACAACCTGCAACTTTACTACCGTAGGGGCAACCTTAGCAGCCGAAGTTCCTGAAACAGAGGAGATTTTTGTCCGACTTTTAAAGACACTACGAAGGGGCCAGGGAACTTCCGCATTGAAAGAATATTTCAACATCTGACGTTAGAGTGTGCTTATAAATGGCTCATGAATAAAAAAGCTCCGACTTTCAGAGTGTCCGAACTGGATATACAAAACCACTGCTTAAAAAAAGGGAAATTCACCAATATTAGCCGCTCTTTATAACAAATCAATTGAATTACATTACTATCCACAACTGATGATTAAAAAATCGCAAAAGTTACCCCCTGTCCCAAAGAGCTCTGACACCTCTCCCTTCCGAAAAAACTCTCGTCTCGATTCCGAATCCTACATTACAACTGGTAAAATCGTTTGAAAAATGTAGCCATTGGACAAAACTTACTAATATTTGCCTATGAAAAGGACTTTTATTCACAAAATTCAGTTTGGTTTCACCAAAAACCGCAACACAGAGGATGCTCTGGTTTTCCTTACTAAAAAACTATACAAAGCACTAAATGAAAAACAAAAACATGTTTAACTGCTTACTTCTAGATTTCTGCACTGTCTGTATATAGTAACGAATTGAGATCTTACTTCTTAGCAAATTTTTTAATAACTTGGTATCACAAATGGTCCACTACAATTTTCAGTTCTTACTTAATTCTGACCGAAAAACAATACGGTTCACTTTGTAGGAGACAGCATTCATCGCTCACTTGCTCAATTCCCAGCCGTTTTCCCTCAGGGCTCTATACTTGGACCGCTATTCTTTAATATATATACTAATGACTTTTCAAAGAGTTGGTCACCAGTTCAATATACTCTCAATATGGTGACGACACTTTATTTTTGATATGATAATGACACATTTTGATTTGCCTTAACGATAAATAAAATTTTGTATTAAAAAACATATATAACATGTGTAGAGAGGCAAACAGACTCTCCTAAATCTACAAAAAACAAATTAGCCTTATAATTAAACAAATCAAAAGAACCCTGATCAACTAAATGTAAGGAGCAAAAAATATAACTATAAATCGGCTATGTGATCTGACAAGATATAACTAAGTGGTGTATATCCTGATAGTTAATATATTGGTTCGGAGATTAATCCCATTTCATTAGCAATTTCTGATCATCCTACTGTAATATAATCAATTTAATGCAATTATTGTGAAAGGAAAATTTTGTTCCAAAAAGTCTCATTAAAGAACATTTATACTAGATTTAGTCGGTCAGAAGGAAACCTAACTATATTGTCTTTAACAGTTGTTGTTGTTGCAATTATTGTAATAGATGCTACCAACCGCTAATTGTTATGGCAAAAGAAAATAAATCGTGTTAATATCAGCCCCGAAAACTACCTTGAAACAACAACCCCACTATTCAAAAATTTGTCAAAACTAAAACTTAATGAAATTTATACCCTAACAGTAAGTGAGTCACATCTTTAAATTCAACAAAAATGGAACTGCAATATCTTTTGACTAAACATACTTGTAACAAAACACCAAACCGTAAGAACAAACAATCACTGTAGCACAAATTCCCTTACCTAAGACAAAGCAAAATTCACCTAACAAAAAATCGCGGAGGCCATCTCATATAAGGGCATAGAATTTTGGTAGAATAATCTCCCTAAAAATGTACAGGAAGTTCAAACACCATTGGGTCGAGTTTCGTAGAAAACAGAACTTTCTTATATTATTCATAAATTATAACGAAAGACATTCCCTACCCTCATAAGGTCATATTCTACGAGAATTGGTGACGATCCTATAGCATGCATTAATAATTTTTTATGTAATCATAATTTCTGTTTGTGTATAAAAAGTCAATCCTAATTATGTTTTCTTATGCTTTCTAGCTTAACAAATACATTTATTATTATTATTATTATATTATATTATTATTTATTATTATTATATTATTATCATTATTATAATTATTATATATTATATTTATTATTATTTATTATTATTATTATTATTATTAGATAGTATATAATGTATAATTATTATTATTTTATTACTATATTTTTATTACTAAGTAATATTACTATTATTATTACTATATATTTACTACTAGTTGTACTAATAGTGTTGTGTGGTATATATTATTATATATTTTAAATTTAAATATTTAATTTTTATAAATTATTATTATTATTATTATTATTATATTATTTTTTATTTATTATATTTATTATTATTTTTCTAATGGCAGTCATAATTATTACCAACTATGATGACTATTGGTTATTATCATAATAAAAGAACATTTTAAATATTATTGCTTATATATATTATTATTATTATTTCATAATAAAAGAAGATTATTAAAGTATATTGCTATATTATTATTATTTATAATAATAACTATTCCTATTATATTAAATATTATTATTATTTTAAAGTATTATTGTTATTAGTATTATTATCTTATAATAATAATTTATTACCATTACGACTGTTAACAATAGTATATTAGTATTATTTATTTGTTATTACTATTATTAATATTATTATGAATATATCTTATATTATCATTACTATTATCATTATTATATATTTATTATTCTTATTAAATTACAGTATATTATAATATTATTAATATTAATTATTATTACTTATATAGTACTATATTTATATAATAATGTGCTTAATATCGGTTATATTGTGCTATAATTATATTGTTCTAATTAAAATATACCATTTCAAGAATTATAAGACAGTCTTATTATTATATTATTATGATTATTTATATTATTATTATTATTATTATATTATTATTATTATTATTATCATACTCTTAATTATTATTATTATTTTTATTATTATTGATTATTATTACTATTATATATTGATTATTATTATTATATTATTATTATATTATTACTATTATTTAATTATTACTTTTACTATTATTTATTATTACAATGAAATCACATTATTATTATCTCTATCATATTATTATTATTATTATTATTATTATATTTATTATTATTATTATTATATTAATTAATTATTATATTATATTATTATTATTATTATTATTATTATTATATTATTATTATAATTATTATATATAAATATTATTGATTATTATTATCTATATTATTATTATTATATATTACTTATTATTAATTATTATTATTATTATTATTCATTTACTATTGTTATTTTTATTATTATTATATATGTTCATTTCAATTAATTATGTATTATTACTACTATTATTATAATTATTATTATTTTTATTATTATTATATTATTATTATATACATTATATTAATTATTATTATTATTATTATTATTATTATATTATTATTATATTATTAATATTAATATGGGCTCAATGGACGAAAAACGTCCCCTACTTAAGCCCTTTCTCATATATATAATTACTTGTATTAATCTTATTATGTAATCATAACTTTGTATTATTATTGAAAAGAATAAAGTTTTTTTCATTCCTGTTGTATAATTTGATTGACCAAAATTTATTTACCATTAAATTATGATTAAGATATAAGTCTTATTAAACAATAAATTTGATAAATCAAAAGGAAAAGTTAGAAACATGAATTGAAAATTTGTGCTCACACTCTTCATATCCGCATATAATGAAAAATTTATCAAAATTATGATTAGTATCATGTATTTGTAATAATAAAAGCTTATATTTACTATATTCATACTTAATAATATTTCCGTTTAGTTTTCATATGGTAATATTATTTCCTTACAGAGAGGCTGGATGGATCCCAAGCATGATTCATTTGAGACTTTAAGGTCAATGTTCAGTTCAAAGGCTGAAGACGCTAGAAATTTCTTGCTACTTGCAGGGTCAAAGTATGAAAAATGTGTGAAGTGGTTAGCCAAGCATAGTCACGAAATGATTGACTTTTACACTGACGTATTTTCCCCTCAGAAACCTTTCGATGTTTTGATACACGCAGATTGCTGGACTAATAATTTGCTCTTCAAGTAATTATTATTATTATTATTATGATTATTATTATTATTATTATTATTATATTATGAAAACTTTTTAATTTATTATAATAATTCAGTATGATTTAATTAATAATTTTTTTTTTATCTATTATTCATAAAATGTATATTTAATTATTGTAATATTATCTATTATTATATTATTATATTATTATTTTATTTATTATTTATTAATTATAATTATTTTACTTATTATTTATTATTATTATTATTATTATTATCTATATATTCTATTGATTATTATGATAATTATATAATTATTATTATTATTATTATTATTATTATTATTATTATTATTATTATTATTATTATTATTATTATTATTATTATTATTATTATTATTATTATTATTATTATTATTATTATTATTATTATTATTATTATTATTATTATTATTATTATTATTATTATTATTATTATTATTATTATTATTATTATTATTATTGTAATTTATTATGATTATTGTATTATTATTATTATTATTATTTTTTTATTATTATTATTATTATTATTATTATTATTATTATTATTATTATTATTATTATTATTATTATTTATTATTTATTATTATTATTATTATTATTATATTATTTATGTACTGAATCGTTGGAATTATATTTTTATTATTTCTATCTTTTATTTTAATTTTTATCTTTATTTTATTATTACCATTATTATTATAAGCTATGAAATTTTTTTGAGCTAGCAGGATTGTCAATATTAATATTTTCTTTAATTCTAACTTATAACTTATTAATTTTATTTTAAAATGCATTGAAAATCATTCATTTTAGGTTTACTGCGCAGGCTTCGACAATCTTGGATTAAGTCTTGATAACTATTATAAATTTTAAATTAGATTGATATTATTTAGATTATTATTATAAACATTGAAAACTTCAATTAAGAAAAATGGATGTTCTATAACTCTGAGGGGTAGCCCGCTTACATACTTACGAATGTCGCTTTAAACTATTTTCTGAATAGATATAACGAAGATAATATTCCAGTGGATATAAGATTGGTTGATCTTGAAATGTCTGTAAAAGCTACTCCCGTTGCGGATCTTCTTTTTTTCCTGTATTCAAGCCTTTGTGGAGACTTCCGTTTGCAAAATATAAATACTTTGGTTACCGTTTACTATGAATCATTTTGTAATGTTTTAAGAAGAGCAGGGAAGGAACCTCCATTTACTTACAGGGTAAGAGTTAACTTGAAGTAATTACATTATATTTAAAATTATTAAAATGAAATGCCTAAAATTAATTATATTTACATTAATTTTTAATAAAATTTAACATATTAAAATTCTACTGAAGAGCAAGAACCAATATTGGGCTCGGGCTGAGACCCATTTTCAACCCCCCCTAAAAATGGAAACAAAATTCGGAATTTTCAGCCGATTTTGGAACCCTATTAAACACCAAACTGTAGCTTTTTTTGCCCTCTAAAACGTTGTTTTCAGGTGCTTTTCTGGGACTGTAGTCATTCTTTCAGAATTTAAAATTTTTCAAAATTCGTGTATTCGAGTATATATTGTCAAAATCCCCCTTAAAACTGATTTTTTGAAATGACTTCAAACTTGAATAATGTTCAATAATAGGTCCATTACCTACAAATAGTGTAGATAATAGCTTTTTCTCTACCATTAATTTGGAGCTAATTTGTGCTAAGTAACTGATAGTCAATGACAAACCCAACTTCTTTAAGTTAATTGAAATAAAAAGTGCCCATAGTTTTTTTTCCTGTTGTGGTGATTTGAAAAGAATGAAATTTTCAGGGCATATGTAGTCGGGGAAGATGACCATTTTTTACTTAGAAATTTCTTTGTATATGCATTAGGTTTAGATTTCATGGTAAAAACCAAATTTCAAAAAAAATTTTTTTTAAAATTATTAAAAAAAAAATTCTTTTGCATATAAAAAAATTATCTAAGTAAAAAAGATGCACCTTCCTGACTAATAAAGCCCTGAAAATTGCTGGAATGCTGGTAAAATTTGAGTTAAAGAAAAAAATTTATTAGCAAATTTTTTCTTTTGTGACAAAAAAGCCTCCCTAAATAGAAATTTGGTGTTGAAAATTTATGCAACATATATCGCTTTTTTTGGTGTTTTATCAAAACCCAAAAATCGCGTATTATTGTATAAAGGTTATTCATTATTAGCATTACTCGTGTTTCATATTGTTTATCGACAACTTCATGGTTAATTGGATCATATTTCTGTGCATGTGATTTTTCAATTTTTGATAATATTCTCATTATCAAAATAGATTTGATAGCATGGAGTTTCACGATATATATAATGTATACAAATGATTATAACCCAAATTGTTTTTGAAAATGATTTGAAATTACATTGATGAGAAAAATTTGATCATTTACAGTTCACTCAATGATTTCAGAGATATTGAACACACAGACAAGACAGTCGTATCTGTTTATCAAGAGCGGAAATAAGAGAAGCCACAGAAATTGGTGTTCTTACTTATAGGTCCCCAAATCATGCTGAAAAATTCCGAAATTTCTCAGTTTGTAGTACTTTTTTAGGGCTGCTTTTATGGGGCATACTCAGGCCAAGTTCCCCAATATTGGTACTTGCCCTTAATTTAAACATATACCTATTAAATTGCAATTTATTTTTAGTTTTGAACTGTATTTTTTAATCAGGTTGTCAAAATGGTATTTCCATATGTAGACTTGAAAAAAATATGCTATTAATAGATGCAGCGTATGTCTTATCAGTATTTTACTCAAATATAAGGTTGTTTTCTCGAATTTGTGTGTTAAACCAAGTTTTCCAACTAAAAGAAGAGATGAAAGCTTTTTCAAAAATGAAAAACAGGACACTTTTTTTTTTACTAATGGAAAATGATTTTAAATATTTGGAACATTTAAGGAAGATATTTTTAATAGGTTGAATGAATTAACCCTTTCAATGTAGAGGCTGCTGAAGCTAATTATTTATTAATTGAAAGGTTCCAAATGAAAGCTAATCACTTGAAGTTTAGGAGTTACACTGAATGATGATTAGTCGAACTACCAACCTTCCTTGCCTCACCTGATAGAACAAAGTTGAAAGTTCTCATTCCTGATTGCTGCAAAATGCAGCAGATATGGAACTTCCAATCTCTTTCCAACGAAAGTTTGGTTGGATAGCATCACCATTTGAATTAAATAAAAATGCTAAAAAAAAAAAACAAAAAAAAAAAAGCAAACAAAAAACAAATTAAAAACAAGATATATATAATATATATATTATATATATATATATATATATAAATAATATATATTAGTATTATATAATTATATAAGTAGGTATCACTGTAGTTATTATCAGCTATTGTACTTAATTATTTAGTATTATATATATATTAAACTAATTATAAATAATAATTCAGACTAAATTACAAATATTTATCTATAAATTTTTTTTTTATTTTTTTTTTTATTACAGTTGTCACCACCAAACTCACGGCAGAGCGCTATTCAAGGAGGTGTTAACAAGCCTCAGAATCGAACTACTAACGAAATTACGCAGTATGAAGCGCAGACCGCAGCCTTGAAAGTGAGAAGGAAGATAAATATAGCAGGAAAACACAGAAATGGGAAGTGAATTCCACAGAACAGAAGGTGGCAGAAAGGAAGGAAGCACCGCACAGCCAACTAGTCTGGAGTTACCAAATATCAACACAAAAATCATGTGCAAGATACAACAACCTTCATACTTACAGGGCGACATTAAAAAGTATGGTGGTACGCGGTGATAAATTCCCTCGAAGCACCTCCCACTACAGGTACTAAAAAAGAGGATTAAAGCACCAAACATCGCGCCGCAAAGATAGAGGTCAAGTGAACTGGAAAGAGACAGTTTATAAGCCTTTTGCCTTTGACTCGACCCTATCTAAAGCCGGGGTGAAACCAGAGCCCCCCAGATTTATGTCGAGCGAGTACTCCATACAAGGGCGATGAGGCCCTGATATAGCTGGAGGCAAACTGAGAGAGGAAAAAGCTCGCAGTTACAAACAGAACTCCCATTTCTTTGATGGGCCGCCCTAGCAACCATTGTGATGTGGTTTAAGGAACATTTTTTTGTTTATGTAAGCCAAGGATGTTATATTGTGTCAACAGAGAGACGTAGAGAACCGTCGGAAATAGATAGGAAAAGTTAGGAAGATGTCTATAGAGAGGGAGATTTGTAGAAGTGAGTTTTATAAAAGAATTGAATTTCACAAGGTTCAGACGACCCCACCCCGGAAATCTATATCCAGATCAGCGGGAATAGAATCGGAAAGATTAAACGAGAGCAATTCTAAAGTAAAAGAAAGGAGCAGCAATGAATGAAATGGAGTTGAAGAATGGAGAGTTGAGGATTGAAAAATGAAGTGAATAGAGTTAGATGTGCAGGTGAGAGATCATTAATAAAGTAGGTAAAAGTAAGGAGGATAGAGAAAAATTTCTTCCCATTAACGCTATAAACCAAGAAAAAGGAATAAAGAATTCGCCCCATCAGCAACAGCCGATATTGAGCGATTTGAAGAAAACTAACATAAGTAAGCAAAGAGAATGAGGGAACCCCAAAGGAGGGAGCTTGGAGAGCAGTGTGACGCGTGCCATACCCAGACAAAAGCCTTCGAAATATGTCAAGCGCCACCACCGCAAGTCTCCCCTAGTTCCTAAGGCGGAAAAACCATAAATCAGTAAGATAGGAAAGTATATCGCCAGTAACCTCGAGCGCCGAAAGCCGTACTGGCGATCGATAAGAAGTGAATGAGATTCCAGATGATTAAGAAGTGGTGTAGAAGAGTTTCAAAGATCTTAGATAGAAATACAAGTAAGAGGCTATTAGGGCGATAGTTAGAAGGACCAGAGCGGCTTCCTTTTTTCCGGACATAGGATTGACATTTGCTAGCTATCCAAACACTGAGGGAAAGTTGTTAGGATTGAGACATAGAGAAAATATAGTTGAACGAGGGGCGGGATAGCACGGAAGCACACTTCCCTCAAAACTCGGGAGGAATGCCATCCCCACCGCCTTCCTAACGTTCGTGGCTTTTAAAAAGACTTTCTCTTGATTCAAACTTGATTAACTATCAAAGTCATCGAAACCTGAGAGAGAGAGAGATGAAGAAGCCAGAAAGGTTCAATTAGAAAGGCGCTTTAGCCGTGTAGATATCTTTTTGAGTTGTGAGTAGCAACAAACCATCAGAAGCGAATAAGAGAGAAAGACAGAATTTACAGAAGTTGTAGATATGTTTTTGCAAAGAGGCCAGAAAGATTTGTCAGTGGAGAACCAAGGAGGTTAGCGCACTTTCGTTAATGAAAAGCCCGCTTTGCTCGTCGAGAGTAATCCCTGCAACGAATTTCTAGCAGAATGGAAATTAACAAGGAGATAAGGAGAACGAGAATTTTTCCACATCCCAAACTCTCTGTCTCGATCCTCAATGCCAGTAGACCAAGCACATCGAACCATGGATTATGAGAAGAAAGATTTAGTCGAAGAAGGAAATGAACCTGCTCATCATCAAACGATTACAGCTCCTACCTTACTGGCAGAAGCTGAAGCGTCTCCAGAGAACAAAGCAGTCATATCCAATTATAGTTAGCGAGAAGCAACGCAATTGTCCCCCCAATCGGTCCCGATCCAAAAACTGTTCCAGAAAAAACGAGTAGGCAGATGGAGCGGTTGGAAGAGAAAGATTAAAAATTAAGAGGATATAAGGTATTGTGGTCAGATTTACCGATAGGAGCGAAATGTTGTATTTAAGAGAGAAGACTATGGAAAACAAAGGTCAAAGTGTGTTCACAGAATTGGTTAGGACATCCGGAATAGGGTTGTTCTTTAATTAGTTGCCCCAGATCGTTGAGAATGACTGAACGATTCGGACTCCTCCCCACCTAAATCGGTATGAAGGACTCCAACCATTTCAGTGTTGCGTACATTGAAATTAAATAGAGAACCTCGGCATATGGATGAGAAGATATAAACAGTCTCGGAGAAGTAGTAAAGGTATTCAAAAAAGGCGTGAAAAGCTGTTCTGTTAGGAGAACAGTAGCCAGAGCACAAGATTATTGTAGTAGAAGGAAGAAAATTTTTAAAAGCCACAGAACATCGAAGTTAGGAGATCAAGATTCAAGAGACGTGTTACGGAGTGTTTATGTTATTCATAGGCCATGACTCCACCTTCAGACGGCAAATTATGGAAATATAGTTAGAAGTTGATATTTAAACGAAGTTAGAGGATGAATTCTTACCATCTCTCTGGGTCTCAGACAAAAGCAAAAGATATTTATATAATAAATATATATATATATATTATATATATATATATATAATATAATATAATATATATATATAGTATATATTATATATATATATATATATATATATATATATATAATATAGTATATATATCTATCTCTCTATCTATAAATATATTATATATATATTATATATAATATATATATATATATATATCATATAATATATAAATATTATATATATATATAATATATATAACTATATATATATATATAATATATAATATAATATAATATATATATATATATATATATATAATATATATATATATATATATATATATATATATATATTTAAAATATATATACATATATATAATATATAGATAATTATAATTATAATATATATTATAACTATATATAATATATATATATATATAATATATATATATATATTATATATATTTATATATATATTAGGAACTAAAGCAGGAGATTAATAATCGGAAAGTCTTTGCCTTTTCGTGTGGAATAGTACTTTTGCCAATTATGCTAGCAGAAGGAGATGAAGTTGTAGATGCCGGCACCTTGAAGTCCGACGGAATTGACGAATTCAAGGACGAACTAAGTAAAAAATTTGAAAGATTGGCACAAAAGGATGGACCATTTAAGGACAGATATTTGGCCTTGTTCGATGAAATGATTGAAACCAATTTTCTAGATCAATGTTAGTTTGTTTACTGATTTTCCTTTTACTACTTTATTAAAATTAAATTTAAAGTCAATTTTTTTTTGTAGGAAAATTTTTATAAAAGTGGATTTTTTAGTCTGAAATTTGAATTTTTAAAATTTCATCTTTTGATATCTTTTTTATTTGGTTTGACATATTTCATTTTATTTCACATATTTGATCTTTATATGATGCAAAAATTATGAAAGGTGTAATGAGTACACCTGACGTCATTCGTGCTATGATTCAGCTAAAACGATTAAATTAGCAATAATAATAGTAACAACGTTAATAATAATATAGTAATAATTCATTCATAATTTTTGTTTTCTACATTAAGTTCCAGTATCAGTATTTTGAAGCACATCCAACATCAGCAATAATGATATTAAATTATCCAATACTACTACTACTACTACTACTACTACTACTACTACTACTACTACTACTACTACTACTACTACTAATAATAATAATAATAATAATAATAATAAAATAATAATAATAAAATAATATAATAATAATTAATAATAATAATAATAATAATAATAATAATAACTAAATAATAATCAATTAATATAAATAATAATAATAATAATAATAATAATAATAATTAATAATAATAATAATAATAATAATAATAATAATAATAATAATAATAATAATAATAATAATAATAATAATAATAATATTAATAATAATAACTGTTAATCATAAAAATATATTAAAATAATAAACCAATAATAATAATAATAAATAAAATTAATAATAATAATAATAATAATAATAATAATAATTAATAAAATAATAATAATAATGTAATACTTACAATAACAATAATAAATAATATAATAATAATACAATAATAACAATAATAATACAACTAAGAATCATCGAAAAATACTTTCCTATTTCATCCATCAATAATAATAATAATAAATAATAACAATTAATAAATAATTGAATGAATAATAAATAATAATAGATAATAATAATAATAATAATAATAATATAATAATAATAATAATAATAATAACTATAATTATAAAAATAAGCAATAATAATAATAATAATAATAATAATAATAATAATAATAATAATAATAATAATAATAATAATAATAATAATAATAATAATAATAATAATAATAATAATAATAATAATAATATCAAAAATAAATAATGACACTCTGGATTTCTCATTTCTTCACTATCAGAGAGCAAAAGTTCTGTTGCAACTTCCGTGCTGCTTCAAAATTTATCATCGATATTTGTGACAAAATCTTTCTAAAGAATCACCACATTTTCAATATGATTATACTTATAAAAAATTACAGATTACAGACTTCAAAATATATGAGGTTTTTGATGAAGGTTCTATATCTTGATCCATTTCAAGTTCCTTCAAAATTGTGACAGTTGCTTTAAAAACCTCTTCTAACTCGTAACAATCTATCTTTACTTTCCCATTTCGTGCTAGTTTTGTCAATTGGGTCTCTGCGAAAATCTTTCCCCCTTCTTTTAAATTAAATTATTTGTCTACCTTAAATAGTTCAGGAACCAGTAGCTTTCTCTACTCCAATAAATTTCTAATGTGTTGTATTCCAAATGAATTTGAGAAGCAAGGAACATACAATGATACTTAATGTTTTAGACAGATTAAACACTTCTATAACTTTTCTTCATAGTTTCTGCACCATCATATCGTTGTCCAACTGGAAAGTTGCTACTTATTTCAACCTTCTTTAAACAGCCACTAAATCTACGAAATTTATAAAAATGTTTTATAAAAATTTATAAAAATGTTTTCCTCATTTTTATTAATATATGCTCAAAATTTGCTTTGATTATTATTTTTATTATTCTTATAAATTAAAATAAAGAGAATGAAGCCATAATTTTTTTGAGACTATAAATATAAGATCCCCCAGCCACCCTGGCTACGGACTTTATATGATTATATATATATATATATATATATATATTAGGTAGGTAATATATATATATAATATATATATATAGTATATATAATATATATATACATATATATATATATATATAATATACTATATATAATATATTAGTTGAAAACTCATTGCCTGGGAATCACCATAACGCCATAGTTACGAAGAAGTATGAGTAAGAAAACTTTTATAAATTCCAAAAGGTTCAGATGTGAGCTTCTTTATCATTGGGCAGATTAAAACCGCGTTTACAAATATAGGAACAAGTTATTCAAGTGATTGGTTGTTGCCATTGGAAGGGTCAGGTATGAATTTTGCAAATAAGTTATAAAAAATCTTTTCAGATACAGTATATGAGTAATAAATAGATATATATATATTATATTATATAGTAGAGAATAGCGAATAATATATAGTATACATATATAGATTATATATAGTATATAAAACCGACTTGCGAACAAAAATTGGTGGCCGCTTAAGTTGATACCGCTTAAAGTTCGATTCCTGTGGTCCCCCGTGTTATCCCCTGCATAGGATGAAAGCACGATAAAATATATATATATATAGAATAAGTATACTATATATATACTAGTATATAGTTTATATAAACTATAATAAGATATATGTATATATATAAGGTATATAATAATAATATATAGTAAGTATGATATAATATAATATATATATATATATATATATATATATATCATATTATAGGGGTAGATCTTTCAGTCGTAATCGATAAAGTTCTATTCCTAGATTGGAGGCTCAATACTACCAAGGATTAGAAACACAGCAAGTCTTGAAATATATATGCAGTATATTAACGATGTGTGTCCAGTACCATAAATGAAAGTTTTATAACTACAATAATTAAAGAAACTTATATTTATATATATATATTTATATATGTTATATTTACAAAATAAAATAATATATAATATAATACATACAATGACTGCCTGTGTGAGTACTCCTTCGAGCTGATTAAACCCGGAGATATCGTTGCAGGTATACGCCGTTGTACTTCTAAACGTTAGTCTGATTATGCGCCAACCAGTCCGTCATCAACCGTTCGTCTCGCCAAGTCACTCGGTACCAAAGAGCCTCAACCGCGATGATCATTCTGCCGAACGTTTCAGAGAGAATCGGAAAGTACCAATTATGCTGGCGGTCCTCATACAATGGAAGCACTAGCCTCGCTTCTCAGTAGCACCGCACCACAGAAGAATGATCGCAACTACGCCGACCTCTATAGAACTGGCCCGTACCCCACAGCGGATGGTGTCCAGTAAGGCGATAGTTTGTGCCTTGTCCACCACAGTATTTGCCTCCACACAGACTGGTCATGCCTCCAAACCGACACCTATTTAAATGCAATACAAGTAATGAATACTTTGTACTGGAACTAATAATAATAATAATAATAATAATAATAATAATAATAATAATAATAATAATAATAATAATAATAATAATAATAATAATAATAATAATAATAATAATAATAATAATAATAACAATAATAATAATAATGGTGGCAATAGTGATGATAGTGATAATGATAATATTAATAATAACAACCCCCTTCCAAAAATAAATTAAAAAAATTGACCGTAAGATCAGTTATTTTTGAAAACCACTCTAAAATCCGAAAATAAATTAATTTCTCAAAGCCACATCATCTACATTTTTTAGTTAAAAGTTAGAGCATCTATACATGAGAAAGATTTCACTAAGGGTACCACAGCCTCTAATTAAAATTTTTGGTCAGACTTACAGAAATAATTGTAAGTACATACAATGGAAAGCTTATAATTTTTGGTTGTTTCTAAAATTTTTGAGTTTCTTTTCCTAGTCACGTCTAGATTGTTATTTTTAAAGTTGCCCTTAGAATTTTTTTACATTTTCTTTGATCTTTTAAATTTATTTTAATAAATAAAGGTTAGGCGTTCTTTTTCCGTGCAGTGGTGGTCCCTGTACACATCCTCAAAAAAAAAAAAATCCAGGTAATAATCAGAACTCCTGAAATTAGGACATCAATACCAACTCCTCCCAAAAATATTAATTACTTAGATTTGACCATAAAAAAAAAAACGGTTACCGTTTGGTTGAATTGGTAACTCTGATCTGTTTCTCTTGGAATGGTAATTTGATTTACATCATCTTTGGACCTAAATTTAGTTGTACAAATTTAAAAAGGAAGTCTTAAAAATGACAGTTTTATTTGTCTAAGACTCTAAGTTGCTCTTTTTCACCCAGATCAAACCATGATTAAACAGAATTGAACGTGAGCTTGGACTTTTTTTTACACTTTGCACTTTGTTAAGCAAAGTAATGATAGCAATGAGATTTTAACTTATTGTTTGTTTATTGTCTCACTTCTTCTGACATAAATGGGATATACAACTATTGTTAGTTCAATACAACCTGGCAAGTGGAAAATTATACAATGCTTCTCTAACTGAAAAAAATTAACTATTCTATTTCACTGGTTGGAAAAAAAATTGAGGATTTATTTTCATCAGGCTTTATTAATTTAGGAACTAAATCTAAGAAAATTGATATCAGTAAGCTGGGTTTTCGAATTCTTTCAGTTTGAATACTTCATTTTGAAATTTTATAGACACTTCAAAGGAAAATAAGTAATCATTTTGTAATCTCAAAATAGAGCAAAACAAGGTTAACATTGGGAAAAAGGAATTTAAGTAGTTAGTAAAAAAAAATAGTCATTCTGAAGAATTTTATATCTTAAGTAGCTTTACATGAGCGTATGCCATGTCAAAAAAAGGTTAAGATGGTATTAAAAAAAAATATTGACATATGCTATTGTATATTTTTACATTTTATTTAATTACATTGTAGGTTAATTACCAAAATAATGGAGCTAAACTTCAAGATTCTTTTGTAGCCAAACTCAACCCGTTAAGACCAGAAAACGATTTTACAGAACCAATGGAAAATTTGTATACTCGAGAGACTGTTGTAAGTAAATTGATCTTATTTATTTTTTGTGTTTGTTTTGATTTAACCTGTTAAAAGAGTTGCAATTCTCAGTCTCATATAAAATATTTTCTATTATAATGTGCAAAACCTTAAATTACTTTAAATATCTTTAAAATTAGCAATTAACTTTAATACAATGTTAACTCTTTCCTTAATAGATTTTATCCAGCATTATAGGAGGTATGAATAAGCAATTGGAAGCTGTAAAACTTGATAAAATTAAAACTCCAAAATTGTTCTCCCGAAGCATAGAAAAAGGAAGAGAAGGTTTTATATCAGAGAACTTAGCGACACAAGGTTTTAAAATGTTTGATAGAAGAATCGGACTGGACCTAAACCACACGCTTCTGGTCGTAAAAGAGCTTGGTAGATTCCATGCTAGTTCGATTCTATTAGAAGAAGAACTCTACCCAAAAACGTTATTAGAAACTTTCAAAGGCTTTGAAGTACGTTCTTGAATAACCTTAATTTTTAAATTATTTAGTGGTATTAAGTAAGATACTTAACATATGAAAATAGGAAATTAGAGTTGTTGCCCAAAGACAAAAAATGTGTTGCGTAGTAATAATTTTAAAAATTATCATAAGTTTAACCATATCAGTGAAAAATTTACACGTTGCATTATATATATATATATATATATATATATAATATAGATATATATATTATAGATATATAGAATATATAAAATATATAATATATATATAAATATATATGATATATATACTATATATAAATATATATATATATTATATATTTATATATATTATATATTTATATATATATAGAGTATATATAAGTAATATATTATAGATAATATATATAATATATAATATATATATGATATATATATAATAGATATAATATAAATATATATATATAATATATATATAAAATATATATATAATATATTATATATATATATATATATATATAATATATATATATATATTTAAGTATAATATATAAAAATAAATATATATATTGTATATATATAAATTATATAATATATATATATAATATATGAATATATATATATATATATAATTTTTTACAGAGACATACTTAGATCGTAATCACAAATCATTTGAAGGTTATTCAAAGCTTGTTTAGCTCAGCAGCGGAAATGCCAGAAATTTCTTGCAAAACGCTGGTCCAAAGTATGAAGAATGCGTCAAATGGCTAACCAAACATAGTCGTGAAATGGTTGACATATACTGTTGACAGTCTTTTCATCTAAGAAACCTTTTGATGTTCTAAATACCAAACTGCGATTGCTGACAAAACAATTTCTCTTCAAGTTAATATATATATATATATATATATAGTATATATATATATATA
>JABUQX010110075.1:12500-17500 GCA_015478945.1 Trachelipus rathkii | reverse complement strand
CTTCAGGCTCAGTCCTCGCGGTCCATCGCCTTACCGCACCGGCACCGCGCCGCACCGCACAGCGCCGTAGCGCTCCGCTTTCGACTCATCCTCTTGGTGTTTTTTATTCATTATTATTATTATTATTATTATTATTACTATTTATAATTATATATTATTATTATTTTATTATTATTATTTTGTTATTATTTCCACCCGTGCTTCTTCCCCTTCGCCATCCGGGTTCCGAGTTCAATATACAGTCTACCAAGGTAGGGTTTATCGTATCCTGGTTAAAATTTGGAGGTGTGTTAGATGGAGGTAACCTCGTCGTAGACGATGTTACGTCCCCGTGGGTCCCCGAAGGGGACCCCACCCACCTTAAAAAATCGAAGTGTTCGTAATTGGCTGAATTTGGTGCAGAGGTTCAGAGCTTGAAGTTCTAGAAATACTTATATGTGAATCTTGTTGGAGTGGACTCCGGCACCGGTGCTGATCCACTGCGCTGGCCGAGTTAATAAACATTCGTATAACAACAATGTTGTTGTCTTTATGGTTAGTCGAGGTCGTAGAGTTCGAATGTGATGGTTATAAGTCCGTATAAGGTGTCTAGGACCCCCATTAAGGGCGGTCCCGACTGAAAAAAAAAAAGAGCACAGAGTGCGTACAAAAAACAAAGGAAGAATGAAGAAGATGAAGGAAGAATAAAGAGCGAAGAATGAGGAAGAGTCTGACCTCAGAGGAGTAGAATGTTGACAGGCTTAGCACCGGTGCTTTTGGGCTCCGATGCGGTGCCGAGTTATTAAATATTTGTGTGATACAATGTTGGTGGCCTTATATATATGTTATTGGGTCTGTAGATTTCGAAAATAAATGTTCAGAACCACAAGAATAAAAAATAAATAAATAAATAAATAAATAAATAAAATTTCTTACACTTTGTATGTTTATAACTTACAAAATACGTTTTTACATACCCTAAAGCAGAAATCACTAAATCAAACCACCATTCAACCCCCATCCACCTCCCTCGCTGACCATCTGTGATCTATTGATCTATGATCTATTGATCACATTTCGAGTATCATTTTTGAATAAACATAACATAAAATCAAGTTCTTTATACCAAAGATCAGACAATATATTGCTGAACGTGACAAAGTTTTCTCAGTAATAAAGCTTACTTAGCATCATCGTGAACTATGAATCATAACCCACAACGAGGAAACTTAGCCCATCGTTAAACAAGAATAAAGCGTTACATTACCAAGACCACACTAACCAACAGTAAAGAACTAACAATTTCATCCAAAAACGTAACTTATTCACACTTTGATCAAGCATGTCTCTAACAAACAGTGGTAATAACATTAACATGATTTAACAAAAAATTTTACTATACATTGTGTAATTACATACAGAACCAGCGAAAGTATGCCTACATAACAACAACCAGACGAATAAACAGCCATCATCATCAATGTAGTCAATAAATCGAACATAAGCGGGAAGTAAAAACAAGTTTTCATATTTTATTACATGATAAGTTTCCCATTGAAAAAGTGTTATTATAAGTACATAAAAAACAATAAAATACAGTAAAAAATATAAGTTTAGTTTTAAATATATTAATTCATCTAAGGCAGAGAACATAGGATTCAAAGTTGGTACGGTTCTATATATCTCGCGTTAAAAGAGTTCAACATCCTTTAAAGGATGTGAAGTATAAATGCCTTCAGCAACACTAAAACATTTTTCGGCATTTTGATTCAGCAGCACTCATTCTCTCATAAAAGAGAGAAGTAAACTTATCCAGGCTGATAGTTATTAATGCACTTCCTGCTACACTGTATTATACGGAAACAGCACATGTGGCGGTAAAATATCATAGATTACACCATGTGCCATATATGTATTATGTCATCAAGTATGTCAACATCGTTAGGATGCGATGGTTAATTCGTTTTTAATTTTAAGCAATGATGTAATATTTTCAGATGTTCGAACTGGGAAACCTATACACGTACGCATGAAGGTCACCCACAATCGATGTTCCCAATAGTTGCGTACATCAAGGGTTTTAATATTGTCACACGACGAAAACACAACGTCTATTCTTATTATGACCTCTCACACTATCACCTCTGATAGATATTTCACTACTTGTCGAACCATTGGGATAACATACCCTTATCCTCTAGCCATGCAGCAGCGATATCGATAATCTTGATGAATCCACCAGCAACAAACGAAATAAGTCTATTATTTGACTCTCTGGCAGGAATTAACAAAAAGCAATGTATGCAGTATCCATTCAGGTTGACGAATAAAATTTATTGATCACAACGTTGGAAGAACGAAGCTCGCTCTGAAATATCAACAGCAGATGTGGAGATGCGGGGAGATGATCGTACCAGCACAGCGAAAAATATCCTACTGAAGGAAAATCGTAGGCGTAAACAACCCTTATAGGTAATGAGATTCTTTTCTTTCAACCAATTCAGGAACGAAAGTAAACAAGAATTAACAACGCCACGAACGGAACCATATCAGTCAAAAAGGGTTAGATATTCTCGTAGACCAACAATAACACAACAACAAACAACAACAACGACAACAACAACAACAACAAACAATAACAACAACAGATAAACATAGTACAAAAATGAGTTCTTTTATATACCAAAAAAAACCCCAAAAAAAAAAACACCTCAAAGTAACGTTAACATTGTTTCAACATTAATAAAGCTAACATAGCATTACCAGAACTAAGAATATAAGGCCCAATGACAAAACCTAACCACACCTTACGCTAGAAAAAACAACTAACATTAACAAAGTTCCATATTAACAACAGTAAATAACTAACAAGGCATACAAAAACGTAACCTATTCCCTCTCAACTTTTTCAAGCATATCTCTAACATATTCACGTTAATTTTACATTTAACAACTGATTTACGTAACATTTAGACTATCATTTCGGATAACATGCGCAAAATGATTTTATATAAAAATAACCATTGAATATATGCTAACATAACCATGTTTTCATATTAATATAGCTAACATAGCATCATTATGAACTAAGAAAATAATCTACAACGACAAAGCTAAAAACAACTTAAGCAAGGAAATAAAGTGTTACCATTAACAAAGACTCCACACTAACACCTGCTAAAGAAACTAACATTGCATACAAAAACGACCTATTCATACTCTTTCCAAGCATATTTGAAATATTAACGTTGATTTTACATTGACATAGTAAAATTTAACAAAGATTTATCATAATCTTGACCAATTATCATACAAACCAACGAATAATTTGTAAACATAACAAAGTTTAATCCTAACCATAACACAAAAATAAGTCTTATATACTAACCATCGAAGTATATGCTTAACCAACCAAAAGCTTTTAGCCGTACAAAGAAGCTTCCAATCATAACTGCAAACTAAGAATATAGCAACAAAATAAAACTTAACATACCCGTGATGAATAACAGCTAACATCTGAAATTCCCTACTTGTCAAGTAAAAGTAGCTAAATAGATCCACACAATACTCGATTATGTTCCGTACTTTCTCACATATCAGCAACAGGTAAAGCGCGCATAATCACTAACAAAATCCCTAACCAAAGTGACCAATCTATTCCAAAGATACCAACAGATCTGAACTATGAATTAACACCATTCTTCATCAAAGTGTCACTCGTGTTGAGTATAACATCATTTGTCCTAAAGTAAACATAGACATTAGCAAAATGCTAGGGCAAACCTAAACATTACCTTCTCATTGTTTTGGGTGGGCTCACGTTGGTTGCTCGCTGTGGCGAGTGTGGTTAGTAAGATCTTACAAAAAAAAGCAGGGGTCTGTAACAAATCAGTGTTATTTTTCACATTCATAGTAATATAACGTAAGCGTACCTAAACTTACGAATAAAAACGTTTTCATTAATCCAGTAATCAAAACCACCCATCCTGCAGTCCCCTACTTTCCCATCCGCCTGTGATCTATTGAACTATTTATTCAAGTCATATTTTCCAAGTATTCATTTTGACAAACATAACATAAAATAGGTTCTTTGAATAACTAACCAACGAATATCTACTTAACCAACAAAGTTTAGCATCAATAAAGCAACAAATCATAACCGCGACTAGAAATATAATGTACAAATGCCACAACGCTACATACCGTCACGTATGAATAATCAGCTAACATCCTGAAAAAATTCCCTACTGATCAAGGTAAAGTAGCTAAAAAGTCACACAATACTCGATATTTTACCGCGTGTATAGCATATTGCAACAGGTAAAACCTTATTATCTAACAAAATCCCTAACAAAGTGACCAATCTATCAAAAAATGCCACCATCTTGAACAATGAATTGACACTATCTTCAGTTCAAAGTATCACTCGGTCGGGTTATAAACATCATTTGGACCTATGAGTAAGCGTTATACATTAGCAAGAAGTCTAGGCAAACCTTGGACATTATTCAACAAAACTTAACTAGCTCACGTTTCTAACACATCATCGTCAGTTAACCCAGTAATATCTTACAAAAACTCTCATTTCTCTAACAAAATCAGTGTTATTTCCACATTGGCATAGTAATATTTAACATAACGTACCAAACTTACGAATAAACAGTTTTCATTAACCACGAGTATCTAAAGCAACCACATTACCTTTCGAGAGAAAACCCAGGGGGGCTGCGCCCCTTGAAAGGTGTGAATCCGGCGAGGGGGATCACCCCGAAGGGGGGTAAGCCGGGCTTTACCCCTCCGAAGGAGGGGTAAGGCCTCAGCCCTTTCGGCTGAGGGCCCAAGCCGCTTACACCCCTCGGGGTGATCCCCCCTCGCAGTTATTCACACCCTTTCAAGGGCGCATCCCACCTGCGGTTTTCTCTCTGGAAGGTAATGTGTTAGCTTAAGATACTCGTGGTTAAGAAAACGTTTTATCGGTAAGTTAAGTACGTATGTTAAATATTAACTATGACCAATGTGGA
>JABUQX010110075.1:0-7500 GCA_015478945.1 Trachelipus rathkii | reverse complement strand
TAGCTTCCCCTTCCCTCTCTCTTCAGATCTTTTTCATCCTTGAATGTGATTCCTTTCAGTTGATTTGGGCGCACAGTTGATGCAAAGAGAATCAATCCCCTTCTCCCTCAAAACACCTGCCAAATCTATGGACGAGAACCAGTTATCAAAAAATATCTTGTAATTCTTTATTGGGAACCAGCACAAAAGTATACCGCACTTCAGAATGTTATATAAATAACACACTTGTCTGTAAATATAATGACACCCATATATATATATATATAATATATATATAGATATATAATAATATAATATATATAAATAAATATATAATATATATATTATATTATATATATAATATATATATTAATATATATATATATATAATATAATATATAATATATTTATATATTATATTATATATTATATATATATATATATATATATATATATATATATATATATATATATATATATATATATATAAAAAATTATAAAAAAAAAAAAAAAAAATTTTTTTGAGTTTGGCAAAATTAGTAGCCTCGTAGTATTCCAAAGCGGTCACCGGTGACCGCATGATTTTCAAGTACGTTTGAGCAGCGATAGGTTTATTTTTACGAAAATATACACGAATACATATTTCTTTTTTCACATTTTTCCTACATAACAATATGAACAAACACACTAAAAAAAAACTTTTATAATAAGTAAATAAAGAATAAAAATTACTATTTCACGCACAAAATCAAATTTTCAGGAGAGAGCGTCCAACACCCACTTCTCGCCATGTCCGAAAGAATACTGTCTCAATTTTTGGCAGTATGAGATATTATATAGATATAAATCGATACTTTTAGTAGATTTATAAAAAAAAATCGCAAAAATCGATAAATTTTGTCCAATAATATCAATCACAGAAAAGCGGTCACCAGTGACCGCTTAGGACTTAAAGGGTTAAAGGATGTTGAATCTTTAGAGAGATATATAGAACGTACCCAACTTGAATCCTATGTTCTCTGATTAGATGAATTAATATATTTAAAATAAACTTATATTTTTATGTATTTATATGTTTTTATGTACTTATATAACACTCTTTTCAATGAAAATTATATGTTATAAAATATGAAAAACTTGTTTTAACTTCCCTTACTATGATTTATTGACTACGTTGATGATGATGGCTGTTTATTCGTCTGGTTGTTGTTATGAGGCATTACTTTCGCTGTCATGTATTTGATAATTACAACCAATGTTATTAAATTGTTTTGTTAAAATATACCTGTTAATGTAAAATTAACACTGTTATGTAGATACATGCTTGACAAGAGTGTGGAATAAATGACGTTTTTGGCATGAATGTTAGTTACTTTACTGTTGTTAAGTGTGGTCCTTTGTTAATGTTAACTTTATTCTTGTTTAAGATGGGCTAAGTTTCTCGTTGTGGGTTATATGCATAGTTCAGATGATGCTAAGTAAGCTTAGTATGAGAAACATTGTTACGTCAGCATATATTGTCTGATCTTTGTGATAAGAACTTGATTTTATGTTATGTTTATTCAAATGATACTCAAATTTGACCTAATCAATAGATCAATAGATCACAGAATGGTCAGAGAGGGACGTTGGATGCCGGGGTTGAAGGTGGTTTTTGATTGAGTGAATTTACTGCTTTTAGGGATGTTAAAAACGTAACAATTTGTAAGTTATAAAAACATAAAAAAGCTGTAAGAAATTTTATTTATATTTACTTATTTATTCTATTTTTATTCTTGATGGTCTGAAACAATTATTTCGAAATCTTACAGGACCAAAACATGATATTAAGGCCACCAACATTGGTATCATTACACAAATATTTAATAACTCGCACCGCATTGGACAGCACCGGTTTGCAGCTGCAACATTCTACTCCTTCTGAGTCAGACCCTTCCTCATTCTTTCCCTCTTTTCCTCCTTCATCCTTCTTCATTCTTCCTTTGTTTTTTTGCACTCTGTGCTCTTTTTTTCAGTCGGGACCCCCCTTAATGGGGTCCTTAGGACACCCCTACACGACTTATAAGCCATCATATTCGAACTCTTACGACCTCGATAAACCCATTAGGGACACCAAACATGGTTTTATACGATGTTTATTAACTCGCACCGCAGTGGCCTGCCACACCGGTGCCGGAGCAAACTCCACAGATTCACATATTAAGTATTTCTAGAAATTCAACTCCGAATCCTCTCACCAAATTTCAGCAAATTCCGAACACTTCGATTTTTTAAGGGTGGGTGGGTCCCCCTTCGGGCACCCACGGGACGTAACATCGCTACGACGAGGTACCTTCCCCATCTAACCACGCCACTCCAAATTTACCAGAGGTTACGATAACCCTAAACCCTTGTAGAGTATATTTGAACTCGGAAAAACGATGCGAAGAAGAAACCACGGATGCGTTTTAAGAGAAGACAAAGAGGCATAAATAATAATAATAATAATAAAAATAATAATAATAATAATAAAATAATAATAATAATAATAATAAAATAAATAATAATAATAAAATATAATAAATAATAATAATAATAATAATAAAAAACCACCAGAGGATGAGTCGAAAGCGGGGGCGCTACGCGCTGTGCGGTTGCGGCGCGGGTGCGTGCACGGTACGAGATGGACCAGGGGACTAGCTGAAAGTCCGGATCGAAAATTGAATCACTCCGTGATTCTCCAATTTCTTCGCCGGAAGCGCTACGGGTGGTGCGGTGTGCGAACTCCGGGGGGTGCGCGGTACCCAATGAGCTCTCACAGGCGTCGTGTCGGCGTTGTCAGAGCGTTCGAACAACGTCGCTGAAGACCACGCCCAAGCAAGGCGCAGAGGAACTTAAAAAAACAAATACCTAAGTGTTCTTCAACCGAAAGCGTTCATACGAGAGAATACGTTAAAAATAAATGGCTATTTTCGAACGAAAGCGCTCATGTCTGTGTCTGTCGCGTCAAACAGACCTCGTCTGTTTGACCTCCAGGTGGTTCGGTCGCCCGAACGCTCTTAGGCTAAAACTCCACCCACGCAGATCAAAGCAAACCAAGGCTTAAGCGCAATATCGCGTCCACCTCGGGGGTGACCACCTCTAAATATACATCCTACAGGACTGGAAAATACACGGGATGCGTCCTTACCCCAATTATGAGTAGGATTCATTCCAAGTTTAAAGCGAGAGAGTATCTCTATTCCTGTCATATCGAGAAAGGGTGTAATCCCACAACTGCGGCACAACTACGTAACTATATATATATACCGTGCTATTATACCTACTTTTATATATATATATACGTATTATAGTATATATATATTATAGTATATAGATTATATATATATACATATATATATATATTATAATATATATATATTTACTATATATATATATTTAACTATATAATATATATACTATATGATTACATTACTAGTTATCAGTATATTATAGCTAACTCAACTCTGCACCAACCTTGTATAATATATATATAAACTATATATATATATAATATATATATAGTATTTATATATTATATATATATATATAGTATATTTACTGATATATATATATATATATATATATATATAATATATATAATATATATAAGATATATATATATAGTATATAATATAATATTTAATATATTAATATATATAATATATATAATATATATATATATATATATATTAATATATATATATAAATAATATTATATTATAATATATATATAATTAATCTATATATATATATATAAGCTGTTGAATTTTGGGGGATAACCAAACAGGTCAAATTGCGTGCATCCATTGCTTCCCTGTAAGTGGGACAAAAAAAATCATTGCATTTACTCCAATGTCTAGGGGGCCCAAACTTTAGATTTTTAAAAGGGTTTGACATTCGTTTTTTACTATTTTAAGTTATGAATTTTATATGCTTTGTTCTTCAAAATTTGGTTTTAATACTAATTGAGAGCTATTTCTCTCATTTCAGATCCAGACTATTCGACGTTTGAGATAAGTCCTGTGGGTGCAGTGTTTATTACGATTATCAAGACGTATCATGGCATGATGCAACAAGGCATAAGACAGGCAATTGCATATTCCGGTTATCCCACAAACCACTTGCGAAATCAGGCTACCACGGGCTGAGATGTTTTTAGAGCTACAAGTCCACAATAGTCAAACAAAGATGCCAGTGTTACTCATCTAGCAAAGTTAGTGGCAACAGAAGTATTGCCCAACCCAGAAGTTATAAGTTTTTTTTTTTTTAAAGCATATACAATTAAAGCAGGGCCATTTCCAACATTAGAAAGAATTTTGAAGACAGTGTTTTATTTTTTTATGGTTTGTGAAATGTTTTAAAGAAGGACTTTAACTTACGTGATTCAATGGTCAATGATGATTTCTGATGATGTGGAAATATTTCAAGAAAAACAATCTATCCTAAACATATCAAAAGATAAAATTAAAAGCATTTTCTCGTCCGTTCTTTCCTTCACTTATTTTTAAGCGCGTGCAAGTCATGTTGTTCGTTGTTTCATTAACTGCGTTATTTCATTAGTGTTTGAACGCGGTGAATCCAATTTCAACTTTTTCCCAATGAAAAGAAAAATCCATGTATATGGAAAATGGTATTATTTGGGGTTATCAAAACCCACTTTTAAGACGCCATCGATAAATAGGAAAGTTGGAACAATGGAAAATGAACAATTCAGAAGAGAAAACATGAAAATTCACGGAAAGGGAAAAGGAAACGCGTTGACATTTGTGAAAGTCAAGATAGAGACCACAAAGAATTACGCAAAAAATGCCGTAAGTTTCACGTTGAAATTATCAGCAGTGTGAATGATGTGCTAGAAGAATCATTCCTAGAATCAGAATGAAATGGAAGAATGTCACCACCTCAAAAGTAGAAACCAGTATTCCTGAGTGTGTAAAGCAGTTAGGAGAGGACAAATGGTGAGCAATAAGATGCAGTCACATACGTTAATTGCTGCCCTCAAGGACTCGGACTTCTAGTCACCCAAAAAAACGTTTGTTGATCAAGTTAAAGTTACAACGCCAAAGAAAAGAAAAATTGGAGAGGGAACAAAACCGTTCAGGAGAAGGAGCATGCTTGCAAACACAGAGGGTTTTGGTCTGCATTGTGGTTTCGAGGGAAAATATGAGATGAAATTGAAAAACCAACGTTGTCGAATACTGAGGGTGGAGTGGAGGAATACAAAAGAAAGATGTGATGCAGCCTGAGAAAAAGTTAGAGAAAACATTACAGTGCTAGTTGTCATTTCCAGATTGCCAATGTATCATCGATCACGTTAGTCCTAAACTTCTAGGGATAGGATCCTCGAGAGACATTGATTTAATGAAATTCTAGTTTATTCCCTCCAAGGAGAAAAACTATTGGAGCCCTTTTTGGTGGAAGTTTCTAATTATTTTTTGGGAGTGTTAAGCGTTTTGATAATCATTGATATTTCTGTGAACGAACCGACAATAGTAACCAATCTACAGGAGACTGACTTAAGATCCGATAGCAGGTGATGTGCGATAGTGGAACCCTGTGAGAGTGACCGGTCAGTCGGTAAGCGCAAGTAAACACCGGAATAAATTAATTCACACTGTGGCACTTTACGATCTTTATATTAAAGACCACTTCAAGTTAGAAGTCCTTGCTGTTTTGATCAAGTGCGGATGTTTTTTTGCATTTGTAATTATTGAAAAAGTAACTGTTCCACTTCAGAGACAGTTATAGTTTTGAAATTAGTGCTTGTTTGATGTTTGTTCATGAAGGACCCACTAAGGACAACTTGTGGAATTCCAAATCCGCTTCCATTCCTTCACTTATGTCCCTTTTTCCATGAGAATGTAGCTCTTTCGTTGTTATGGGTAGAACCAAACTGCCCTCTCGAATTTGATACCCAGACCGAAAGCCCATCATTAATTTCACAAACCGAATCCAAGGCTCTGGTAGGCTGACCTTGTTCCTGTGAAACATGTTTACGAAGAGATCTAAAGTTCTGACCAGCTGTTGAGTATGCCTCGCCTTAAACTAAAAAAATCTGTGGGTTTGATTAATTCAGCAAGGGTACAAAGATGCAGTATCATAATAATATGCAGTATTTTGAAAACTGCACAGCGTCGGTTGCCTAAGCGCAATTTGCAAGATGTTGTATGGCGAACTAAGAAAACGGCAACAGGACTGCTTCGATTTGTTACACGTTTCAACAGAACCGCAATATCGGATGATCTGAGGCGTTGTGTTACCGATTCGTACTGAACTTCCTTATGCCCCCCAGTATGGTTCTATTATCCGCTCCCATCCCTCTTCTGTTCAACTGATGGTGTTTGCAAAGAATTTTCCACTTATATGGTGTATATCACAGTATCAAAAAACTTTCTCCCTTTCTAGGTATCAGAACATCATTTCTCCAGTGTGTCCTCTAACAAACAACTTCCTCCTATTTTTGTCATCCGTGAAAATTTTCTAGCTGGGTGTTGCAGGTCCGCCTGTTAACGGGGGACAACAAAAGAAGATTTTCATGCTCAATCAAATTCTTCAACAAGAAAAAGAAAATTTTCCTCCACCCAAATGTGCAAGTTCGCGCTTTGATAAAAGTGCAGCCTTTAAACGTCAATCTCAACGCCACTTCCTACATGGAGACTGATAGAGCGGGGGGAAAGTAAACTCCTATCCAACCCCCCACCTCTGCTTCACCTCAAGTATCCGTATGTCCCATTCCGGCGATGTTGTTGAAAGAAATGTCAAAGATGTTTCCGCTGTTTCTAGTAGGGTCGTTGGTCATACTTCTCGACTTGACATGGTGCAATACTACAAACCAAACATTCTCGAATTGAAATACCTTCAGTACAGACAAAATCTGATTTTCTATGAGATTTTGTACTATGCAGGTTGTTGATGTTAGCATGTAGAATGTGAAGATATTAAGCTATACATGTATATCTGGCTATATAACGATATTTTGTTTTAAATAAAAGATGTCGCAAGGTTAGATGCAGGGTATGAGAAACAAATCTTGAAGAACTACTGTTAACACATTTTCAGCTTTGATCTGAATGTGTGCCTTTAAGCAACCGTTAATAAACGAGCTTTAGAGATATGTTTCAAATCTGCACTACAACTCTTTTTGTAATCGTTTTCAAACCCAGCCCTAAAAGCAGGTTATTACTTTTTATAGTATAGCGTTAGTATATATATAGTATATGATAGGTAAACTATGTATAGTAGTAATATGTAGTATATATATATATATATAAATACTACTATATATAATACCTATATATATATATATATATATTAATATCATAAGTGAGTATTAATTATATATAGATATTATTTAGTATATATATAAAGCATTATATATATATAATATATATTATTATATATATAGTAATAGTTTGTTGTATATATATATAGTTATTAATACGTTATTATAATTACTCATATAATGATATATATCCGATACTATATAAATAATAATATAAG
>JABUQX010110074.1:0-52208 GCA_015478945.1 Trachelipus rathkii | reverse complement strand
AGAGAAGAAGAGAGAGAGAGAAGAGAGATGAAGAACATTGACGCCATGGAAATAGGGAGTTAAAATTTTATAGCGCACATGAAAACTTCCTTTCTCGATACGGTACTGTATTTTAAAATAAAGCGAATTTGGAAGTTTAGGAGCATCTTATTGTAATATTTTATTGATAATTGCGTAACAAAAACTATCTTTAGTGACAGATATTTCCTTATTTCTAAGGTGCTAATTAAAAAAGTAATTAGCTTTTATAGGGGTGCTGCGGCGCACACCGTAGCACCCATGGAGGAACGTCTCTGAATATATATATATATATATTAATATATAACTATATAAAAAATATTATAATATATATTTATATTTTTATTATAATATATATATTTATACCTATATATATATATATATATATTATATATATATATATATTATATATATATATATATATATATATATATTATTATATATATATATATATATATATTATATATATATTGTTATAATTAATTAATTAATTATTATTTTTAATCAAATACTAATTACAACAACTTTTAAAATAGTCCATTTTCCATTTTTGATTTATATAA
The DNA here is from genome assembly GCA_015478945.1 of Trachelipus rathkii. Classification (NCBI taxonomy): domain Eukaryota; kingdom Metazoa; phylum Arthropoda; class Malacostraca; order Isopoda; family Trachelipodidae; genus Trachelipus; species Trachelipus rathkii. Next base: position 51,627 of record JABUQX010110074.1, on the reverse strand, counting down.
AATGAATAAATCACTTAAAAAATAATACTATATCGAACTTAAAAAAAAGTTTGTTTACAAATTACACTGGCCAACAAAGATTTTGCGGCAAAACATTTGAAGGTCATTTTATAGGTAACCTATGTATATACATATTTTTTTTTTTTTTTTTGTTTTTTACAGATAAATCCCACCACCACCTAATCTAGATTGGCTCTAGTTTTTTGAGATACATGGTCACAAAAATACATTAAATAACAACAATTTATGTTAGGTTGTAACGTAATTCACAAAAAAAAGAAAGATATATATCAAATTGTTAATGAGTAAGTACATAAAATTGCTAATAGGCCAAACATTCAATTTTCATTACAATGAAATCACAATTAAGGCATTACAAATCGCTGTTCTATATGATTGTCTTCTGTGTGTAGAATGTGGACAATCAACGTTGAAGGCTCCAACAATAGTCTGCCTCATGTGGTGTCATCCCAGTCTTCCTACGTATCATTTTCTGTTCCATCGATATCTTAATCTTGAATGGAACCCTCCCTGTTCCTCACTATACACATTTCCTAGATTATCCGGAACCGATCTAAGTGACTATGTAAATAAAACAGATTGTTTTATGCCATTATTAGCATTCAATTTTTGAAATCCAAGATTATTTTCGTTACCAGTTATAAGTAGTGGCAGATTTATGGTTGCCCAAAACGTTCTGAACAACCAAGACAAAACTTTCCAGGCAGATGTTCAATACAGTCACTGGAATTTATGAGAAATTGTCATCCTGGTTTGATATTGGGCGAATTTGAGGCGCCGTTAAGATTTCCAGCTTTGGTTATCTCCATACTCAACCCTGGAAAAAAAATCTGCAAATATATTTGAAAACATTTTCACACTTTGTCTAGGGCCCTAACCAATTGCTTCATCAGTCCTAGTTTGATGTGGAGTGGCGGGAAAATAATTTTTCCCCTTCTTTAGCCCTACGTTAATATTTAATGCACCTACAGTCATATTTTCCCCAGCAGGCCATACAACTTTTTCCAGTGGGTCTTCTTTAGCCCTACTGTCCCACAAGCATATGAAACAAGGGTACTTAGTATATCCTCTTTGCTGCCCAAGTTAAGATGTGACCATTTCAAATTCAACGCATATAGACACTAGGTTTCAGTTATATCTAAGCTTTGCAAGAATCATTCTTATATTTTCAATATTCCTCTTTCATTTTGTTGAGTGAACCTCATGGAATCGATGCTTAACTATTGCCATTGTACAATAAAACCCACCACTTCAAGCTTCTCGTTGAACTATCCATAAAAAATCGCCAATCTTCTGGTTCTTTATTTAGGTAACCCCATTTGGAGTAGGAGTCCGATTTCCTACAAGTATACCAGGTCTTCTTTCTCAATTGAATATGGAGAAGTGACTACCTCCGTGTCCGAAAAAAAAGTCTTATTTTACTATTATTTTGAGACAGTTCTTTTCACTTAGTCTATGCTAAAAGCTCAGAATCTTGCTTGAAGAGACTTAACTCTCGTACTAATCATTGATCTCCTTCGGAGGACTGTTAGCTGTGGTAGAAATACTTTCTTCATATTCACTTCCCACTATCTGCACGTGTTCACACCAAATTCCTTGATATCTTCTTCATCAGACAATGTAGGTCTGGGAGTGTAGTGAACACTGGGATGGGACATCGTCGGAGTGTGGTACAGGTCGCCTTGCTGATTTCAAATCCGGATACTCAAATTACGTTTCTTTGTAACGATGATTACCTTTCACATTAATCCAAACAAAAAATACAGTTCACTGTGGTGATCGTTGGCTCTCCGTCATACCATACGGCACACACAATTAAAACCTTTTTCTTCGTCCACTTGTCCACTGACGTAGATTTTCGACCACACGTTTTACAGACCATAATGGGAGCCAAAGACTTATCTTGGTCTTCCCCCCCCGGAGTTTCATTCCAAGCTATGGCAGATTGATGCTTGCTTCCACAAAAGTTAGTATATTTCTTCTTTAGGTTCTCCTAGGCAATAGTCCCACAGAGTAGCAGAATACCATGTGGGGATTCAACACAGGCTCTTCGTAGAAGTACTCATAAGTGTTCTGAAAATAGAAAAAAAAATCAAAGTATACATAAAGGTAAGCCCCTTAAATAAGAAAATAAAACGATATTACTGTAAATATGCATTAAAAAAAGATATTTGTATATGTGTAAAATCTGGGAACCCCTATGATACTCAAGAACTAGAGCCAATCTTGGACAACTAATGTCATTTCTGAATCAGCACACCCGATATACCAAATTCGATAAAATATCCTTGGTAGCAAAAAAAAAATTTTTTTTTTGTGGCCAGTTTATACTTCGCGTGACTTCACGAATCTGAAAAAAAATCAAAAATGTATTTTTTTCTAAAAAAAAAAAATCAAAAATATCACCAAACCCTGATATATTATATATAATATTATATATTTTATATATATATAATTATATATATTATATATGATATATATATATATAGAATTATATATATATATATATATTATTTATTATATATATATTATATATATATATATATTATATTATGGTAGCAGCAACTTTTTTATATTTTGCGAAATAACAAAAAAAAACCTTAATGTTGCCAGACGACGTTTTTTAAGGCTTTATTAGTAGAAAACAACTGAAAAAGTACATCAATCGATAGATAATTGAAGTAGTAATTATTAATTACTAACGTATTATCGAAACATAGTATAAATATTATACTGTGCTTTAAATTTTTTTCTAAAGAGTTTTAATGTGTGTTCGTTTTCATATTGCTTGAAAGTCAACAGCCGTGTGCTTTAAACAGCTAGCTTCTTCTGACAGTTTACTGTCAGAAGAAGTTCTAGCGGAGATAGTTTCTCCGCTAGAACTCTCAGTATGTCTGATAGCGCTTGGCGGCTGCCAACATAGGATGCGATTAAATTAACAAAAATATCGAAGAAGATCGATATGATCGATATTTTAAAAAAATTCAAATTGCTCTCGATCACGATAGTCAAAAAACTATCGATATATCGGATTCAAAAAAAAAATATAATATATATAATATTTATATATATAATATATATGATATATTAATATATATATATATATATATATATATATATGATATATATTATATTATATATATATAGATATATATATATCATATATATATATATATATATATATATACTATATATATTATATATATTAATAATATATATATATATATATATAGATTATAGTACTATATACAAATGAATTGGGGCGTTGCGCCACCGAGTTGCGCCTATTGCGCACTATCACACTATTAATTCGTAGGCGCAAAGGCGCCTAGGCGCAACAATTTTTAAAAAGCTAGCATAGGCGCACAGGCCAATTTCTCTGCGCCTATAGCCGCGCCTGTGATGAACAGGAACAAAGCATTTTTTTTACCCTTAAAAGTAGAATTAGAAGCATAGCTAACTTGTATCATTCTAAAAAACCAGTGTAACACGGACTAGTATATATATATAAATATTATTATATATATTATATTATATATTATATATATATATATAATATAATATATATCATATTTATATTATATATATATATATTTAATATATATATATCTAGATAGTATATACTATATATTAATATATGTATATATATATGATATATAAATATGATATATATATATATATTTATATATATAAGATATAGATATATATATATATATATATATATATATTATATATATATAATATAATATATATTATTAATATATATAGTATATATGTCTATATATTATATATAATAATATAGATTATATATATATATATATATATATTAAAAATATAATATATATATGTGAAATTGTTTAAAACTACTACTCATATCTCAAAAACTACAATAGATACAGGAAAAAGAAATACATTGTTGGAATCCTGGTTAAATTTTATTGCGTGGAATGCTGTAAAAAAAAAAAAAAAATCTCCAAAAAACAAAAAATAGTTACAGCGAAAAGAACTTACATTTTGGAATCCTGAGTTAAAATTTACAAAGGGAAAATGTAAAAAAAAATAAAATAAAAATTAGTTAATAATTATAGTAAATATGATAAGAGAGCCTATTTAAAGACACTTTATTAACTTACTTCGTTAAAAAAAAAGAGGACTTGTCTATTAAATTAATGCTTTTTTGTTTAACTAAAGAAGTACCAAAGGTATACCGCACCGGATGGCAGGAGTCGGGTCTCCCGGCCTTCGAACTACGGCGTAGGACTAATTCCCCCCCTTCTGGGAGGGTCTCCGGAACCCCGCTCTTTGTATTTGGGCTGTCGCGCGGGGTTCCTCCGCCCTTCCCCTACGGGGTATGGAAAACGTCCCCCCCATGTGTTCCCCGTCGGCTCCGGCCCCCACATTCGCGTTAATACCTTACAAATAAATATATACTATATACTACTCCCCTGCTCTAAAAAAAAATAGCCAATATTTAATTTATTTATTATTTTTTACTTTTTAAACTAAAATTTTACAAGGATCCAAATGTATTCCTTTCGCTGTAGCTATTGTTTAGTTTTGAGATATGATTTTTTTTTCCGCACTAAAATTAGGTAAAAAGAGATTCCAACAAATGTATTACTTTTCCTGGTATCTATTTGTGTTTAATTGAATATGAGTTTGTAGGTTTAAACAAGTTTGTAGTTTCTAAAACCAATTATAACCATATATAATATATATAATATAATATATATATATAATATAATATATATATATATATAATTGATAATATATATATACATTATATATATATATATATATATAATATATATATATATAACCAAGTTCAGTAGTTCTTAACTACAAATAAAATATCACAATATAGGGTAATATACCAACTTCTGGCAGCGCCGTGGCCTGGACCTCCTGGGGAAAACATGGCTACAAGGAGCATGGGTGGGCAAGAGGACGTGTAGATATTATTTTACGGTGTTTAATTACAAAAAATTAATAAATGTATATGTTTTCCTTCTTATATAAGCATGTTCGTTATTATCGCACTAATTTGACTTTGCCAAATAAATTTAGCGAAAGCGCCACCGGCCGGCGAAAAGGTCGCGGCGAGTAGGCGCTAGGCGCATTGATATGACAAAAATATAGGCGCATCAGGCGCTAAGCGCACTAGGTCCCCGGCAGGACAATAGCCGCGGCGCACTCAAAATTACAGGCGGCGACCCAAGCTCTGATATATTAATTATATATACGTATATATATATATATATAATATCATATAAATAGTATAAAAAAATAAGCATAAATATATATATATATTAATATGATATATATAATATTATAATATATATAGTAGAATAAATAAAATATCTATATAACTATATACTATAAGAGAGAATCTCGAGAGAGAGAGAGACGAGAAGAGCCGACGACGAGAGAGAGATATAGACTCATCTGTCAACAACTGAATTTTACTGAAGAAATACGCTTTGTCTTTTTAACACACAAATCTTGAATTCAAACTTTACGATACAGTCCATAATTCACTTACGGACATAAGTTAAATAAAAATCAAAATTTATTCAAACATTCGTCTTTATCTGTTATATTATTAAATGTAAAAATATGAATAGTAAATATTTAATTACTTGTCTAATAATATGATATTTTATCACTATATATAATTATATAATATTATATATTATATTATATATATTATATATATATAAATATATATATATTATATATATAATATATATACTTATATCATATATATAATATTATATATATATTACTATATATATATATAAATATATTATAATATATATATATATACTATATATATTTATTTGTGTACCCGAACTGAAATTTTCAGTTCCGGCCGGAACCGGAATTTAGCCGAATCACAAATAAAATTCCGCGGAAGTCGGCCCGGAAACCGGAAATTTTCTTATTAACTGTTCGTTAAACAATAAAGAAATGCTAAACAAAATATATTCCTTATACTTTCAACATAAAATCTTACATTTAATACAACGCACTTCATGAACATATGAAAATCATCATCGAAGGGAATATCTGGAAGCTCAAAATCTTTATAGTTAAAAGGAGAGTCTTGTATTTTCAGGGAGGGTCTTGTATTTTCTAGAACAGAGGAACCAAAAGAGCAATAGACCAGCTGTGAGACTAAGTGAGGTTTTAGAGAGTTCCTTCCCCAAAAAAGACTTGGCAGTATCAATGACCCCAAATCACAGAACATAATGATTTTATCGCATGAGTAACCAGCCATTCACAGTCAACTGAAGGCAGGGATTATAGAAATAGTTGCCATCTTCAACCAAAAATTATCTCATTCCTGTTAGAAAATATTTTAGAGAGATGGTTTACCAACTTCTACATTCAATTGATATCAGCGTTATGAGAAGTATCTCTAAGGCTGATTCAGGATACTCTTTACTACAGATAATATAGAGCTAAATAATTCAAACGAGTCATTATTTCGTTAACTGCACTCTGGCTTAACCAGCGAGTTTAAAAAAAATGGACTGTGTTCTCAATTGAAAGTATTTCCCAGGTTCTCATTCTGGAATTAAAATCACTATGAGTTTGAAATTATGACGAATAATTGGGAAATTCCTTCTAAAAAATCCATGACTACTCTTACCCTGATGGAGCATATAACATGAACTTGGAACTGATTTAGCAGGATACACAAGTTTTCTTGTTTGGTATCATAACTCAATTTGTTATTAAAAGCCTTATTTTTTCAAAAAAAACAGTTGTATTTAATAGAAATTAGGAATTATTTTTACACATTTCAAGCATTCCAGTTTTAAGCTGTAATGAACTTTAAAGAAAAAATACAAAGAGACTTGCATCCACATCTTGCAAGCCCACTTATGCCAAATTCAAGATGTTAATACAAGGTGGATAGCACATATTTGATTTTAGAAAGAATTGAATGTTTGAAAGACCCTGCAAGTTTGTATTATAGAACAATCAATCATTCAAGCTTTGACTGCTAATAAATGACAAATAACTTGACAAATTATAAGTTATAACATTTTCTCATGGTTACCGAAACTATAAAGCAAAATCAATTATATAATCATCAATTATTCTCCATATTTGAGCTCTCAGCATATCTCTCAAATTCTGAGGATGACAGCAGATTTCAAACTTTAAAAGAAAGAGCTGAAGAACGCATTAGAATTTTATATTTATGAATTAAAAGGAATAGGAAAGATGGAGGAGAATATACCAAAACAGATAATTGTTTTAAATAACTGTAGTAGACCCAAGATACAACACTGACTTTATTTTTAATGAAAAAAAGAATTGAGTAGAAAATGGAGGCTTGAAGAAATATGCAAATAAATGAGAGTACGAAAGTGATAATGTAAGTAGCAGTAAAGAAGGTTCAGGCGATGATTCATTCATCCCATTTTCAGAAACAAGCATTATCTACAATGAACTTAGGATTGCCAACTGTACCTCAAAATCATCAGAGAGAATTAAGGAAAGAAATTACTGCAAAGTTACTTAGTTTCTATAAGTTTGAAGGAAAGTGAAAGTTTAGGAGGTATTCGTTAGTGTAAAGAAAAAAAGAAAATCAGGGCTCTTCAAAAGGTGAAAATCTTAAAGAAATTGATTTTTTCTTTACCAGAAAAATCAATTTTCTATCTGCGGAAAAAGCAAGAATTACATAAATGGTGGGAAGAATGACAAAGCTAAATTTCCTAAAACATAGCGAGTATAGCCCAAAATTACTTTCCTTCAGTTCCTCCAGATATTCAGAGATTATTTGAAAGGTTGTAGAAGCAGGAAATATTTGAGGATAACTAGGAGGAAAATCTCGTCCAAATCTTCTGAACAGTTTTTATTTTACTTCACCACAAGCAATATTTTCAAAAGTGTCTAAAGAAAGTTAACTTACATATATATAGTATACTATACTTATATATAGCTATATATATATATATATATATATATATATATTGTATATATACTATATATATATATATAATAAGTATATAAATTATAGATAATATATAATTTTGGAAATTAAAATTTTAAATGAGAATATCTTATAATCCTTTATTTTGAGGTTATTATTAGTTAATATTTTATTAAATATACTGATAGATTATTTTTTGTTAAAAGATGGGCTAAGGGTTATGTAAAATCCCTTCCATCAAATTTTTTCTCGAAGTAGATTAGTAAGTTCCGTTTCGCCGGAATTCTTCAGAAAAATTCGGCCGCGAACCGAACCGGAAAAAATGGACAAAAAATCCGGCCGGACCCGGACGCCGGTACACCTCTAATAAATTATATATGTCAATACCATTGAGCCATATATATATATATATATATAGTATATGAATATATACAATAGCGTACACGCTGGAATATATATATATTTACATATATATAATATATATATATTATAATATATATATAATATATCAGCGGAGACTCCAGTAACTTTTTACTTCTCGCTCTCTCTCTCTCTCTCTCTATATCATATATATATATATAATAATATATATACTATATATATATATATGTTATATATATATATATATATTATATATATATATACTTATATATATATATAGTATAATAAATTTACTGTAGTCTCGCCGAACTTCTATACATAAAATAAGAATGTTAACTAAGAGATGCCAAAGCAACAATATAAACAATTCTATACTCTAAATTCACACACACATGCTCCCTATTCCATTCGAGCTCGAAGAGTCCCTTTTTTAATTAATTGAAAAATATAACACTTTTTGCTTCAAGTTTTACATATCTTTTATACTCGTATTATGTAATATTTTCATTCATTTTACCAATTTTTTAGCAAAAAAAATAAGAATTTTAATCGTAGCATGGTGAAACTGTAAAAATGGTCGAACGTTTCTATACTATTACTCGTGCTAAGCACGAGAAGCACGAGTATAGGAGTCGCCCTCTGATATATATCTATATATATTATATACTATATATATAATATATATATTATAGTATCTATACTATATATATACTATATATTATATATATATATTATATATATATATAATATGTATATACTATATATTATAAATATACTATATATATATACTATAGATAGTATATTGCTTTTTCAAAGTAAACACTATTCGATGGCCCTATATTAAGCAGTGGAGGTGGTTTACAGAGGGGAATAAAGTCTTGAAATAAAAGTAGAAAATCTTCGCATAAAAACTTACCTATTTCAATTTCAGTTAAATTAACAATTTAAATAAAGATTTAACCTTAACATTAAAACTAGTTGTCCTGTATTATATTGTATACCTCATTAATTTTTAAATAATCTAATTTTGGAAAAGTAAGAATATCGCAAGTAGGTATAGTTTATGAAAATTGTTCATTCGCATAAGGCCTTCTACTTCTTCTCTTGTATGATCATCGACCTCCTTCCCTCCTCCTCAGTCAGACAAATGTCTCCATCATCCAAACACGCCTGAGTATATATATACCCATTTTGCTTAAATGTTATTTATGAAAAAGAAAAATTGTCATAAATAAATTAAGAAGGTAAAAAAAAAATTATCGTCTCCATTCGATACTGAAAATGAAAATATTCGATAACGATATAATCGGCTGAAAAAAATATTCATCGAATTTTTTCGTACTATCGAAAAAAATATCACTATCGATATATATCGGTTCTCTTGCGGCATCCCTACGAGCCAAGCTGCTAAATCATCCGGAAGGCTGTTACCAGTGATATTCAGCGCAGACCAGACATCAAAAACAATTGCAGAAATAAAAAGTATTATAGCAATAACTCAATTTTCTGCGAAACCCATGATTACCTTTAAGAGGATAGATATATAGTATATATATATTAGATATATATAATATATATATGAAATATATTTATTATCTATATATATATTATATATATTATATACTATATATATATATATATATATATATAATAATTATTAATATAATATATATATTACTATATTATATATATACCGCATGAGGGAATTAATGATGGTTTGATTATACCTCGCATTAACTGGTAATGTGGAATTGAAGAACATATTCAAGACAGAAGAATGCCGTCTGGACGCTCCGATGATTCAAAATTGAACTTATTAATTTGTATGAATTATAATAAAAAAAACATTGATTAAAACGAAACAAAAAAAAATTGTATACTTTTCACTGTTAGCATCGGCTAATGTTGGTCATTAATGCATAAAACACTTCCGGAAATCGAAATACACAAATTAAAATACGAAACTTTTTTCAAGAGACTCCACCCGAAGAAGAAAATACATTTGATAAACTTACTTAAACTGGGTGAACCCGTTGAACCAAAATATCATTAGCATTGCATTTTCCAACAAATAAAAAAATCGCTGAAGGGTTAGAAAAATTGTCAAACGAAGGCAACATTCAAACAAGAAAAACAGCTTATCTATTGTACTGTAAACTCAATTTCATAATTACCTCTTCCGTAATAGCCAAATATGTTGGCTTTAGTGAACTAGGGGCTACATTATCAACCAAAAAATCATTGACCTTATTGCAGTGGTCCATATATATATATTTATTAGACTATATATATATATATTAATTGATACTTAGATATACAATATATATATATATATAAATATATATATATATATATTATATTATATATAGATATCATATATATATATAGTATATATAGTATATATAATATATTTGAAGGTGTAATCCGCATCCGGATCCGCATATGCGGATATCCGTATCATTTTTCTCATCCGCATCCGCATTCGCATGAATTTTTTTGCGATACCGGATAGTATTCATTATGAGACTAAATGTTCCTCAATTTCTGTAACGCAAGATGTTCAGACTAGTTGGAATATTAGTTTATACATGCGAGAGGATGGGGAGAAATAAATGAAGCCGTTTTCCCCCATACGGCTTCGAACAAACATAAGGTAAAGCGACAGTGAATATTAATGTGAATTGTACGGTTTAATTTTATTACCGTCATTAACCGTGAGACGTAACTCAAGACTATCTAGTACAGAACGAATTCTTGTCCAGACTGGATTTTTCTAGCTGCAACGCATGAAAGCTGCTGGAAATAGCTCTATAAAAGTAAGGCTTTTCAACGATGACAGAGAGGGAGCAGTCATGCGTGAGATAGATATAGATTCAATCCTGCTAAACTATATATTTTCTTATGAGTATATTTATTTGATCCTAGATACAAAACCAATTTCTTGAACCAGTGTTTCGCAGAGGGTAAAATTAGTGTGTTATGCCTATGATGAACTGCTCTAAGGCAGAAATCTGCACAGCCACAAAGATATATGTATCAGTAGCTACACCCACATTTACCATCGTAGCGAACCATTCTAAATCTATATTGGCTTCTAGAACGATGAGAGTCTTGTAGAGGTCAAGATGACACTCTTTTCATTGTGACGAAGAAAATTATCAAAAGCGAAAAACTCTTGGAATCGGATAAGATCCATGTATGATTGATAATTGTAAAGTATCTTAGCATTTGCGAACGTCGCAGATTGTCTCATGCTCACAAGTGTAAGCTGAGTGAGCATCTTTCAGCGTCTAGACAGTAGCATATAATTAGAAGCAAATAAACTCTCCTTGAAGGGCTCTAAAAGCTTGTTTTAAGCATAATTGAGAATATTAATTCAAGCTTGATGATATATATTTAACTTTTTCCAAAGTGGTGGAGCTGGGAAAGATTGGTTGGTGCAAAAAGGATTAGTTCACGTCCGCAAAATCTAACTACATGTGTTTAGTTGGTTATGCTATATATATTATAATATATATATAATATATATATATATATATATAATATATATATATAGATTTAATTATAATATAATATATATAATATATAATATAGATAATAATAACTATATTATATTATATATTATGTATTTGTGGCTAAGACTCTTAAAAACTATAACTATCGCTATCGGCATCTGCAATCCGCGGATAGTAGTTTTTACTATCCGCATCCGCGATTCGCGGTAGTGAAAATCACCGATCCGCTCACCCTTAAGTGTTGAGTTAGTGGGGTTATGTATGGTGGGATATATACTATAGTATATAGTAGTTATATATATATTAATATCATTAACTTGTATACGTATGATTGTATTTGTATAAGTGGTTATATATGTGTGAGTGTATATATATCATATATATAGATATAGTATATATTGATAATAGTAGTCTATATATATCATTATATATTGTTGCAATTGCAGTGCTATATTTTTACGCTTTTCCGATCGTTGTCAATCTATCTCGGTGTCATCCTGCGACCGGACGACCACAGAAGCGCTTCTTGAAATCAGGGAGTGGCACCGAAAAACAATAAAATAATACGTGTTAATAAATTTTTATTACAGATCTTTGTTTTGTAAGCTAAAGTAACTGTTAGAGGTGTGATATGTTAGCAGATGTTGACTTTATACTATATATATATTATTAAATTATAGTTATATTATATTATATATATTATATTAACTATATATACTTATATATATATATACTATTATAGATATATACTATAATATATATATATATATAAATATATATATATATATTAATAATATTATATATTATATTAGCAGTTTATCCGTATGTAAGATATGCTAGGCTTTTTATAGTGATGTTCATAGCACAGTATAAATATATATTTCTACTATGTTCATAGTTCAGAGAAATGTGTGTGTTCTTTAATGGATGTTAGCAATCTATCATAGTTCGAATGAATTAGATAGGTTATGCATATGATAAGTAAAGTTAGGTACTGTTAAATATTACTGTGTTAATGTTAAATTAAGATTGATATAAGATTAACTGATACTTTTATGTTATAAATATAAAAATAAAATAAAAGATTTAGTAAAAATATATATGTTTTATAAATTTTTTTGTCATGTTCAAACAAAGAACTTATTTAAGATGTGTTTATACAAAAATGCAAGTTTAAATATGACTTTAAGGCCTCTCTTACATTTCCGCTGGCCTCTTGTTTTATGTGAATCTCTCTAGCCTTATGCATGGCCATCCAAAATTCTCTTTCACATCCTTTCTTCGTTCCTCTTTCTAAGCTATGGACTCTGTCACATTGCTCATATCACGGTAGGAACTACTATATTCCTTCAAATAATAATTGGTTTGGAGCAAATCCACTTTTCATCATTAAACTGTTTTTGGTAGCTAATAACCAATTTAAACATACTTCTTTTATAACCCCTTCCTCTTTGAATCTTTAATAAGACCCACCATTTTTCACAAATCTCATTGCTCCAAAGGTTCTCAGACTGGCAGTTCAACAGCCTTATAATAAATCTCTCTGCTAAAACATTTACCTCCTCGTTTTGAAATTCCAATTAACTTCCCGTGCCCCCAAAAAATACTTAATTCATTTTCCAATATTTTCTCGACCATCTCTTCACTTTTTTTTTATTTCTTTTTACCGAAGCACCTTGACAATAGTGGAGTATACTATATTGATATATATATATATATAATATATTTATTATATATACTATTAATAATATATTATATATCAATATATATATATATATATTATATATATATATATATAGTACATATATCTATTATTACTATATATACTATATATATATATATATAATAATACAGATCTCTTAGAAACAATTTTTCATCCGGTACATCCGGTACTTCGAAATAGCTTGGGCTACCGCTACTCGGTACTTTGTGAAAACGTTTGGGCGATACCGATACTGTACTGTATCGCCGGTACATCGATACATTTTCATAATATGTGGAAAACAATACTGATAAATGGATTCAATAAATAGTTTATAATATTACTATAAGGCAAATAGATTTATGTTTTTGTGCTATCTCTTTTAGATTAATTAATAATATATATAATTATTATATATCTATATATATTAATATATCTATATATAAATATATAAATATATATATAATATTATTAATTTATATATATTATATAATATACTTTTTTTAAATTTAATTTTCTCTTCTTTAAATATATATATAATAATATATAATATATGCAACAATACTGGTTACTGTAATAATTGCAACTTTTATATTAATTTGTTAAAATAAAAAAATCTAATTAAATCGGCGAGTTATTTTTGCCAAGTCATTATACGGTATCGCTAATGCACAGTATGCGCGAATTTCTCATGAACCTCCGAATTTTCAATAAAACGGTGTAGTTTCGATGCTGAATTGCATTCTATGGCAGAAAATATTTAGTTTTCATTGAGACCGTCATCCATATCAAAACATTGTTCCTGGCAATTCCTGTGGAAAGCATATTTGCAGCATATGTGTCAGCGCTGGGGATATAGTTGCACTTACAATAGCGTTAGTTGCATCCGTTCAGAAAGGCTAGGCATGGTGGTAGAAAACCATTATAACTCTCCATGAAGGGCATGATACACAATCTTATGTTTGTAATATTTAATCTTACATTTAGCCACTATTGTTCAGACCAACTAACTTTATGAATTTCGAGAGATGTATATGACACACTACTCTGTGGGATCGGTATCCAAGTATAATCGTCTACAACAGTCAAGCGTCGAGCACTTACGAATGTTATAATCGTGTGTTATTGGCAAGCTATTTATTGTAACATACCAGACTAACACTATGCACCTAAAATATGTATACAACCCAGAACTGACGGATATGTTGAGCGTTTATTTGAAGACAAGAATGCCCACAGAGCTACGGGAGGGTATAGACGGAGATACTCCAATCGTTTGAACCGCATTCACCGTATAATGTACAGATCTGTACCAGGTTTTCAAGAATAAGTCGAGACCAACTCAACCAATCTCGCCACCCAGTCAACCTCCCAACCCGTACCTTGACATGGAGTTGTTTACTAATTGTATACACGGAAACACCCAACAAACCCTACCTTTCACGGCAGACAGAACGGTTACGTGCCATTTCTTACATATTAACAACATTTCATCACAAGCAGCACACATTGTGCACGGTCTGCATCCCCGCGATCCCGGACGTTGGTTGTAGTTCGTAGTCCAAAGGTGTTCCATGTTTGACAATAAACTTGACGGCAGCTGACCGTATATTGTGGACGCATGAGGACCATGTTACCAATATTGGCACGATTGATGGGTGGAATTATCGGTACTGGACGAGGAAACACCGCATATCACCTACAGCACGCCACACCAGGTAGTTTACTCCATACAATACTGATCTGGCCGACACTGACCATAGAAACCTAGATAGAAGATAGAAATCAAGAATTTCTGAGACACTACTTGTCAAACTATCGGCGGGCGTGACGTACCATTACGACACGTTCAACAATTTTGACTTACAGCATGACAGGATGCCAGCAACATACCAAGCAAGGGCTCGTGCAACATCATCTAACAGATACACACCCCAGGATAGTGGATAGAAACACTGGCCGGTCTATTCCAGCGGCCTCTACATCACGCGACCTTACTCAACTGGAAGTATACCTGTGGGCTACCTGAGATCTTGTACTACGGTGGGTACACCAACACGATAGCCATCAGTTAATTACCTCTTAAGTCGAATATCAAGCCTGTCGAATACGTCGACTCGAAAATCTCACATGGCAAATGCAAGGTGGATCAGACGGACCTGAACTTTGCGTATGAATACAAGAGCAGACATTCGCCGCACCGCGCATATAAGTATACATGCACATACGTATGAAGGAATGTTACACATAAATCAGGAAAGTACTACAGAAAGGACTTCATCACATAACGAAATCAATAACTTAGTAATGGACTAGTAACTAAACGATGTGTTACACGAGTTATAAATGTCATTTATGTCTTAAATCTAACTGTTCATCCGTAACTAACACTATTAATAGGATACCTAATATAAAACGTACTCTGTAATATGGGAGTTTCGTCCCTCGATTACCGATTCTTAAGCTGATTACAACTATACACAAAGCAGGCAACGTATTTTCGCGCTAGTATTGAGAGGTACCTACCATTTGAATCGAGATGACTGTATCATCTATGAACCCAAATAACTTTATTGCCATAAAATGCAATTTAATTTCGAAGAAACACACGGTTTTATTGAAAATTCGAAAGTTCATGAGCAATTCGCATACAGAGACCTTCTTTATTCCTACAAGTTTCTAAATAATTGACATCATTAGCGGAACATATTCGTTGTTGCACATTTAGCTGAGGGACCACGCACACACACACACACACACACACACATTACACACACACACAACCACACATATATTATAATATATATATATATTATATATAATATAAAATAATATATCTATATATAATATATTTATTATATATATATATATATAATATATATAATATATGATATATATACTATATATATACTATAATTATCAATAGAGACCTGTTGTGGCTATAGAAGAATGAGTCATGCTTAATATCGTACAAAAAAATAAGTACAAGATGAAAAAATTGCAAGAGGGATATTGAGCTGGATAGCAAATTTATAACAGGTGAATGCATGCATGGCACATGAAAGGCGGTAAATGAATGCATAGTTTACAGAGAGCTTCCCTCCCCGTGCCCCACTGACCGTGAATGCTTGAAAATTAAAATATATTCTTTATTCTTTAAGTTAATTTACGTCTTAGAAAAGCATTTTAAATTTTTCTTTAAACAAATTACAAATCTTTTGATTAAACATTTATTTTCAAATTTGCAGACAACTTTTTCAGGCTCAATTTCATAAATTTATTTTTAAAAAACTTTCGGTTCACTACGGATCAGTTTACAACATCAATTCTTATAAGGTTCATGAAATCAGTGTAAATCACTGGTGTCTGTGATAATGAGTAATTTCGTCCTAGTTCATAATATAGATACTTTGGAGCCTATATTTTCGTATAATAATTTCAAAAACAAGTTTACCACAGAATATTAAAAGTGCATTATTTCATAACTAACTATTAAAAAAAAAAATTTTTTTTAAAACATTCATAAATAACAAAGCATGGCCATGATACACCAAAGAACTGTAACGAATAAAGGTACCTTTGCGAATGCAAAGAATGAGTACACAAAAAATTTGAATTGGGGCGGCCGATACCGTCACACTCGTACTTTTCCAAAAGTGTGGCGCGATACCGGTATCGTACAAAAAGTATCCGCCGATACATGTAGCCGGTACATGTACCGCCCACTCCTGTATATATATAGCTATTATACTATATATAATATACTATATATATATATATATATAAAAAAAAAAATAATATATATATATATCATATATAATATATTAACTACTTTATATATATATGATATAATTATATGATATTATATAATATATATAAGTATAGTTATATATATATATATATATATTCTCCTAAATCCATTAGCTTACTATATCATTGAAGACTGTTGCCATCGAGAACCCATAACGGGTTTTGGTGGATTTTTGTATCTAATACAGACTTCATAACCTTTAGAATCTCTTAATTCTTTCTCTATTTCTTTCCTTCGATACATTCTCATCTGTCTTGTATTGAAAACTGACTTTACAACCTTCTCAAATCTCTTAAATTCTTCTCCACTTCTTCCATCCTTCATCTCGATACATTTTCATCTTTATATAGGCATCCTTAATTCATAAGTTGCAATATCTTATTTCAATGCCCATGTCTTAAACTGAAGATAATTTTCATAGTTTCTCTTTGCTTCCCTCGTTATTATCAAGTTTTCTAAAACCTTTCAAACCAAACATTTTTTTTTATCCTTTTATGAGTCTAAGCTTAATATGTTGTTCGCCTCGTCTATATTTTATTTCTAGATCTTGAAACACTCCAAAGATAGCTTTTTTTTCTCATATCAACACCTATTTTCATCAATTCCATAGTTTCTCTGCTTATCAACCATGGTATATATCCTCTAATTACTTCAGATTTAATCAAAAAATTATTTCCGATTTGCATGGTATATCTATACTTTGAATGGTTCCATATTTACTTTCTCCAAACACCCTTCCTTCTTTTTTCTCCCGAATGTTATTAATCTTCTTTATCTCTGCACTACTTAATTCCATCATTATCCAGCCTAGTACTCTCTCCGTACAACCTGTCTTCAATTCCTTCTGTCTCCATATACTTCACCTTCTCCTTTTCTACCCCGAAATAGCTTACTTTCTTTTTTCATTTCACCCTCTCTAAATACTGCAGTTTCTTCCTTTATTATTCAATTTCTTAGTCATGCTTGAGCATAATGATATTCCGATCCGCATATGGTTACTTCCTTGTATCATAGTTTACCCTATAGTGTAAACTTTGCTTGTATTCTTTCCTCCTTAGTTGGTCTATTCCATCAGTCCCCTTTCTTCAATGTCATTACTTCCATAGGAAATATTACTTCGAAAGAAATTGCCCCTTTTCCACAACTGTTCTTCTCTTCATCTATGCCCGTTCTCTCTAGAACAGCGTTTCTTAACCTGGGGATCCTTAGAAAAACAAATTGTGCCACGCATCGTTAAGACCATCGCTCGCGTACTCAGGCTGGGGTAGGGAGGGAGAGGGGCGGACGCTCTCGCATGCGTTCGTAGACTCATTGCTGCCCACTTCGTCTTGTCAGTTGTTGAAGTTGAAAAATTTTCCCTACCTTAGAGAATTGGGGATTGTAGGGTATTGGTGTGGTTCATATCAAAATATTCTTTCCAATACCCACAGCTTCAAAGTCTCATGAAGAGACGAGTCAATACATTTTGCAAGTCACTTCCGAAATAAAAGTCCTATGTTTGCATTACAATTGGTCGAGGCAAACCGAAATGAAGCTGTTCTTATGCTCACAATTACAGTATTTTACGAAGATACCTAAAAGAACTTGTGTAAAGAGTTACTAGTTTGGTAAACTTATACCCATACTCCCGCGGCGAGGAGTTTGAACACAAGTTTATAGCAACAAATGAACTGGTCGGTAAAAGTTTCTGTACAGATGGAGCATCCGGTCTAGATTTCAAGCATTCGTGAAAGTTACGCATACATGTTTATTTTATCACTGTATGATAGTTACGTTTTGGTTATTAAGACACTTCCTCCAGGTTTGTCGAGCCCTTTCAATTACATAGTCAAAATCGTAACTCATATTCGTGGCAGAATTTTCAAAGCTTTATGCCATGAAGTTAGCGCTAAATTTGATGTTCTTTTGTACCACACAGAAGTATGCTGGTATATAGTCAAGAGGAAAAGTTTTGAACAGAGAATTTGAGCTTCGCAAAGAAATAGCCCGGTTTCATGAACGCCGCAGAACACAAAAAGAAAAACTTACTCAAAAATAAAATAAAACTGTGTAAATGCAGATATATTTTTTGTTTTGTTGTGAAATCAAGTTTGAAGATTACATTGCAAGGTATATAACCAACCTATTGACAGCACAGGATAAGGTTGCTAGTTTTCTGCGAAAATTGGAACTTTATCAACACAAACTTCAAGTTCCCACAATTGAGAGCTTCAGACTGTAAACGACGAAGAATTCATAACTCCGTGGTTCAACATATCACTGCATTGATAGTTTCACTAAAGCTTTCCTTACCAGATATAGATATAATCGGTAATCCAACTGAGATCATTTTGTTCATGATGGAATCTTTAAAGATGGGTCAGCTAAAGTAGAATCCTCAGACTACGCGAGGATGGTACTCTAAAAGGGAAATTTCAAATTTGACCTAGTGACTTTTTAAAAAAAGTAGGAGCCGAATATCTTATTTTAGCTGACAGAGCTCTGAGTATGTCAATCCCAGTCCGCACGACTTACAGATGTGAGAGCAGTTGTTCAATATTATCTTCAATGAAAGCAAAGGGCAAGAACAGTTTCAATGCGAAGCACGACTTAAGATGCGCTTTAAGGGACTCTCATTAAAATTAAAAACCAAACCAACCTTCACACTATCATCATAAAAGTTATAATTTTGCTCGTGTTTAGGTAACTTGTATTGAAAGCATAGTTTTTATTCCCTTGCCATTTTTTTTTTTTTTTTTTTGCTTGAAGGTGTAGAGGCGGGTTTCCTGTTAGGTCAT
The DNA here is from genome assembly GCA_015478945.1 of Trachelipus rathkii. Lineage (NCBI taxonomy): Eukaryota > Metazoa > Arthropoda > Malacostraca > Isopoda > Trachelipodidae > Trachelipus > Trachelipus rathkii. Next base: position 31,472 of record JABUQX010110074.1, on the reverse strand, counting down.
AGGGGTGATATGATCTATAAGTTTAGGAAAACCTGATCCAGACATCCTCTCATTTCTTCTGACCTAGTCTCTTCTCCGGCTGTTTCTTTGCAATAGTGAAAGATTCTAAATCTTATTGAATTGACCCAATTTTTCTATTATATTATCGACTCCATCCCTCCCTTCGTGATCTTTTTTTTTTATTTCCTCCTAGTCTTAATTTATCTCCAATACTGGGTATGACATTCTTTTTCGGAGTAACCACGTTTCTACTTTCTCCTCCATAAAACCATGGACATCCTGTTCTAGTATATCTTCTACCTCTCTCAGTCATTTCTTTATGCGAGTCTGGCATTTTCACTTTTTGCTACCAGTTTGATAAAATTCTCAGATACGAAATAACTCCTGAAAAAAGTGCTTTAGAGGTTTTGGTGATGGAGTCTTGTAATATTGAAGATTAATATAAACTATACTAACGAATTATTTAATAATTATACCTCTCGCTTCAAATTTTATACGCGAGATAAAAAACTAAACGAAAAAATTACTACTAATGGTATTATATATCAAAGGTGACGTCTACCACTTAAACTTGAAAAGGTAAAGTAGTATTAAAGTCTTCTGAAATTTAAAATAAAACTGCTAATAATAAAATTAAAGTTTTTACTAAACACCAAGAAAAACTGGAAACCTTTCAAATAATGTCGTCACTCCCTTTCTTTTAAATATAAAATTACATTGAATAGTTTAGTAGATTTAATCACCCAACTATAAAGCCTTTATAAGTTATAATTAACGCAATGGTATCAAATAAAATCACTAGATTTTCAAACGGCAGCAACAAGAAATTATTGGAGTCCATTAAAGCCATTGCACATTTTCGTGGTATAATTTTCTTCATTACTTTCACGGATATCTGGACCAATGATTAACTTTAAAAAGAAAAAATCATTCCAATAAAAGGTGGCGATCATCATGGTTTTGAACCTACTCGCTACAGGAAAAACTATTATCTAGACTGGTTCTGAAACCCATTAATATACATACACAATCAAAAGTTCTCAATAGCGATGTTTAAAGATGTCAGATATAAGTTACGATCACTGTCACACCTTGAGATTCCCAATCAATCCAATAGCCGACTGTAAAGGCACAAATATAACATATTTCAGCATTCTGATTTAACAAACTAGGTTCTTCCAAACAATTTTTAACAAAGGTTGGGAAATTACGTTTCAAAACAAATTCATCCCGCTCTACGGAGTTTCTCCTACCTTATTAAATGCAGTATTTCTTTACGATGTCCTTCAAAATAAGTTAAATCAAGGCTTTAATTTATACTTCTACACACTTCATAAGTATAAACCACGGGCTTATAAAAGTTGGAATAAAAATTATAAATAGGTAACCATAGTTAAAGAAAAAAAGTCACATTCAACCATTTTTATTACAAACTATTTCAGTTTAACCAAGAAGAAACATTCTTCAATTACGAAATAAGGTACCTTTGAAAATTTCTGTAAAATAAAGAATATATATATATATATATATATATATATATATATATATATATATATATATATATATATATATATATATATATATATATATATATATATATATATATATATATATATCGCTGGTTCAATCCTCCGAGTAGCAATAAATCTGAATTATATCTTCATTCCTAGTGTGAATTTAAACTGTCATGAACACGTGGTGGCGGCTATTTAGATACGGCCTTTTGGGTCGATCTCCTGTAGTCCCCAGTAAACAATTCCCTGAGAAGGATAAAGTGATGTTAAAGGAGTTTATATATATATATATATATATATATATATATATATATATATATATATATATATATATATATATATATATATATAATTAATGGATCTTATATTCTTTTTCGTTTTAGACGAATAAAAAAGGCGACGGCGAATAAGAAATTAAGCTTAAGCAACCATAGTTAGGTATTACTTTGTGCTGACAAAATTATTGATCTATATTCTTTATTTTTAGGGAATATAGTTATCCTAAAGATTAACTTTAATAAGTCACTGCGGCTATATGTTCTAAGTTATAAATGAAATGATATGATGTTCTACAAAGCGTAAATGAATGCAGATTTCAAATTGATAGGAGTGCAAGGGACTTAATTAAAGTTATATAATTTTTGATCAGTTAATACGATTTGTCGCACTATAGATTTCATCTTAAGTAGTCTTCTTACAATTTAAGGTATTTATTAATTTATCAATATTGCTTTTTTTTCTCAATAGGGTTATATATATATATATATATATATATATATATATATATATATATATATATATATATATATATATATATATATATATATATATATATATATATATATATATATATATATAATATATATATATATATATATATATGGTTACTAGTATTTTATCAAAAAAAAATAGACACATATCATATATATATATATATATATATATATATATATATATATATATATATATATATATATATATATGAGAGAGAGGAGAAGAGAGAGAGAGAGAAAGAGGAGAGAGAGAGAGAGAGTAGAGAGAGAGAGAGAGAGAGTAGGGGCCCCACCTAAAAATGGACATGAATTTTCAGACAATTTTGATGGGAATTAAAAACCGCAGCTTTTACTGACCTCTAGAATGTCATTTTCGGTGTTTTTCAGTGTCTGTAGTCATTGCTTCTCCGTTTTCATTTTTTCCAAATCTAATTTGACATTTTTTTCTGTATCTCTAACTAATTTTAAATTTGAAATATAATATAGATGGGTCTATTACACATAAAATGCACTATAGATGTTTTTTGATTTTTGGAAAGTGCACAGCAATTAAAAAAAAAAAGTTTTTGAAATTGGACATTTCTTGAGCACAATTTTCCAAAAATCAAAAAACTCCTATGTTTTTGTGTGTAATAGACAAATCTATGTATATCAAGTTTGAAGTCATCGAAAAAAATTGTAGAAGTCGATACGAAAAATGTCAAAATTAGGTTTGGAAAATGAAACGCAAGCAATGACCACACATAAAAACACCCAGAAATGACGTTCTAGAGGTCAGAAAGAGAATTTGTTTTTTCCCATCAAAATTGTCTGAAAATTAAGAAATTTATGTCCATTTTTAGATGGGGCTAAAATGGGGTTCAAAATCTCAAATATTAGATCTTCCCCTTCATTGGTGGTGCTTTTTGTATTTTTCGGAAGAATGAATTTTCCTTATTAGTTCTGCTTCTCCAAATATCATTTTATAAAAACACAACAGGGATAATCATAGTTTATTTTGATAATTAAAAGTGTCTTCAAAGTGATTTACAGAGAGAGAGAGAGAGAGAGAGAGAGAGAGAGAGAGAGAGTAGAGAGAAGAGAGAGAGAGAGAGAGAGAGAGAGAGAGAGAGAGAGAGAGAGAGAGAGAGAGAGAGAGAGAGAGAGAGAGAGAGAGAGAGAGAGAGAGAGAGAGAGAGAGAGAGAGAGAGAGAGAGAGAGAGAGAGTAGAGAGAGAGAGAGAGAGAGAGAGAGAGAGAGGAGAGAGAGAGAGAGAGAGAGAGAGAGAGAGAGAGAGAGAGAGAGAGAGAGAGAGAGAGAGAGAGAGAGAGAGAGTAGAGTAGAGAGAGAGAGAGTTTCAGGGCAAGTAAAGAAGAAATTCCACCAGTTAAAGAATGTTAGAATAAGATATATTATTTTCAATAAAATAAGTAAAAATTTCAAACCACCATTCGACTGGAGGCATTCCTCTTAATCTCCAGGTGGACAAAACTTCTGGTCGCAAATACTGTTTAACATAGACGAACTCATCGTATAAAGCAGTCTCATCAACTGTGAATTGTGGCATAAGTTCAAGAATAAAACATTGGGTATTATGTATTTCCTCCCAGTTGGGCATTTTCTGCAAGGTAATCCAGATAAAATTTTTCTAATTATCGATAGGTTTGATCCATTTATTTAAATCCTCAACTCCAGTTTTATAAAAAGTATACACATATTGTCTAAATTTTGCTACTTCTGATCCAAGTCCCTCCTTCTCCAATTTTTTAAGTATTAATGATACGGCTGTCGTAATAAATATACGAAATATACGAACATGTTAAAATTGGGTTTTGTATCATAAAATCGGGACGAAATGGGACTCTCTTCTAAATCGGGACGAGGGTTTCAAAAAAAGGACTGTCACTGCTATTAATGATAAAATATATATATATATATATATATATATATATATATATATATATATATATATATATATATATATATATATATATATATATATATATATATATATATATATATATATATATATATATATGTATTATTATAATATTATTATTATTATTATTATTATTATTATATATTGATTATCTGATCATTATGTTGTTCTATGTATATTAAGTTAGTGGGGCTTGATGAGAGGAAGGTGATACGAAAGGAAGTAGGTAAAATTAAGAGTGAGGAAGACAATAATAAGTGAACAGGTTAAGTATGTAAGAGCACTCGCTAGTAAATCGGTTGAATGTGAACAAGTTGATACTGAACAAACTGGGTTATCAAATGAGGGAAGCAATTAATAGTAGCAAAGGAAGTGTGACAAAGCAAAGTAGAAGTAAGAATGTTAACAGTGAATGCTGGAATGAAGAGGTGATGGAAACGGTTAGAAAAAGAAGCGTGGTGGAATGTACTAAAAGCAAATGATGAAGTCTCAAAGAAAGATGCTTGGAATAAAAAGGAGGAAAAAAATACTAAAGGTGCATACGTAGGAGAAAAGAAGAGGTAAATGAACAGTTTGGAAGGAGGATGAATGGGGACTTACAAGGGAATAGGAAGCTCTTCTTGAAGGAAGCGCGAAAGGTTAAGAATGAGAATAAGGGGAATCTGCTTAGATTAATGAATAGGGGATGGTGCTTTGTAACTGATGAAATGGATGAGGGGAGTGTGGAAAGAACACTTCGAAAATCTGCACAATATTAACAGTAATGATGAGGTGTTAGTGAATGTGTGGTTTTGATGGTGCAAGAAGGAATAGGTATTTTTGGGGATGAGGTCATTGGCAAAGAGGAGGTAATGGGCAGAGTGAGAAAGTTGGAAGAATGGTAAATCTGCAGGTATAGATGAAATTTACTGGTGAAATGATCAAGCGGAGGCGGGATATGGTGTGAGTTTGATTTGAAGTTGTGTAATAAAGCGTTATGGAGGGTATTAAGGGATTGGAGGAGAGCTAGTAATAGTACCCTTATATAAGACTAAGGAGAAAGGGGAACTGTAGAAATTATAGGGGAATAAGTTTATTGAGTGTTGTAAAGGTATATGCTTATATTTTGGTCGAAAGAGTGTTAATGACTGACTGACTGATTGGTGAAGAACAAGGTAAGGTTTAGGAGGGTAGAGGATGTGGATCAACTACATTGAAACAAATAATTGAGAAAATGAGGGAGAAGAATAAATTGTATTTAGGTTTTATGGATTTGCAACAGGCGTATGATAGAGTTAATAGGAAGCTTCTTTACAGGTGTTAGTGGTAGGCTTCCTGAAATGGAATCAAAAGTGTGTATGACGATAGTGAAGCGTGTAAGAATAAATTGTGTCAATGGTGATTGGTTTAGATCATTAGCGGAGTGAGACAGGTTGTTTTATCTACTTGGTTATTCAATTTGCATATGGATGGGGCTATGAAAGCACCCGAGATGGGATAGCAGGAAATGGTGTTAGAAATGATGGAGAATGGAGATGAGTGGAGGGTACTCAACCTATTATATTCGGATGATTTGGTCTGTGTAAGGAACTGGAAGAGAGAGCTGAGAGGATTGGCAGAGAGATTTGTCAGGTGTGTAAAGTGAGGGGTTTGAAAGTCAACGTGGATAAGAGTAAGGTTATGGCAGAGTGAGGACAGTCCTCAGTGAAGTTATGTTAGATGGTGAACAGCTGGAACAGGTGTGAGTTTAAATATTTAGGTATATGTTGGATGAGAAGGGGAAAGGATGAGCAGAGTGGTGTAGGAAAGTTGTGAATGGCAGGAAGGTGGCTGGCAATTAAATCATTGTTGGATGTAAAGGATCAAGTCTTGAGAGTGTGCTAGGGTCTTACATGAGGGCATGTTGTTACCTGTGTTATTGTATGGTAGTGAGACTATGGTCTGAATAAGAAGTATAGATCTAAAGTTCAATGTGGCCAGATGGACAATCTTAGGGGAGTGCTAGGTGAGAAGAATTGATAAATGAGGAATGAACTTATTAGAGCTGTGTGGTGTAAAGAAAAAGGTAAATGAGAGAATAAATGGAAAGTATGTTGAGATGGTTTGTTCATATGAAAGGATGAATGATAGTCGGTTGGTTAAGCGGATGTATAGTATGAGTGTGTTTGGAACCGACCGGTTGGGAGACTGAAGGAAAAAGTGGATTGAGTCAAAACGAATGTTTGAAGGAGAGAAATGTGAGTTTGGTAGAGGCCAGAAGAAAGGTGTATAACAGGAGGAATGGCGGGGATTGTGAGGGGGTATGGTTGTGGCCCACCTAGCCAAGGGATGAACCACAGTGAGCAGTGAGGGTCCATCGCTGTCCCATGAAGCCTTAGGGTGATTTTCTGACTGCGACGAGTCTTCACTACCAATGGTACTGAGTGGGGAGGTAAGGCTTTCTGACTTTTGTCATGTTCTTTCTACTGCTTTTCTTTTTTCTTTTCTGATGCTCGTCACTCACCTTACTCCCATTCTTGGGAAAATAGAAGGTAGATAAAGAAAGAAAGAAAGAAAGAAGATATATATAGTATATATATATATATATATATATATATATATGTATATATATATAGTATATATATATATATATATATATATATATATATATATGAAAAAAATTTCCTATTAACGTGTTTCATTCTCTCAGAGGGAACACGGGAGGGGACTAGTTAACTGAACTTAAGGCCGGCTATCCAAGCCTGTCACCACCACGTTCGCTGCCGTTTTTAATTTCTGCCCTAGCAAGATAAAACTCAAACTGCCACACGGAGGATTGAACCAGCCTCTCGCATGATTGTCGGCGAGTCAACCTCCTACGCCACGAGTATTCATATATATATAGTATATATATATGCTATATATATATATATATATATATATATATATATATATATATATATATATATATATATATATATATATATATATATATTCCTCCTATCCAAAGATTGAGGGTGGGGTGCACAACATACACCGGAAACAGAAAAGTGAGAACATCAAAATGGAAAGGAAAGCTCTCCCCCATATCTTTAAGTGAACCCGTCGGACGATTGACACCCACTTTGATATCTCGTCAATGTAAGGTTCATCTCTTGGGCCAGGCCCACAATCAGACCCACCCTCACAAAACCCCGCCATTCACTCCTATTATGCACCTTCTTGCCTCTGCCAAACTCCCAATCTTTTCCTTCAGACATTACTGACTCAATCTACTTTTCTTCGGTCTCCCAGCACTAACATCTATACATACATATGCTTAACCAACCGACTATCAACCATCCTTTCCATATGGCCAAGCCATCTTTATATACTAGTTTACTCTCATTTACGCAGTTTTCCACTCTACATTAACTCTTTTAATACTTTCATTCCTTATTTTATCAATTCGTCTCAGACCTAACACAACCCTAAGATTGCCCATCTGAACAGATTGTACTTTATATGGTTACCTCTTATACTACATACAATCCAGCAACTTTCATAATGATTTTATCTAAAGCAAAAAAGTTATCTATAAACTACCTATTTAAGAGTACTTTGGAATGTTAAAAACCAAGGATGTACCGATAGTATCGGCCATTTTTTTTTTGGTATCTGTATTGGTTAATATGGTCGGTACTTCTTACTTTTTGGGTGAAGAATTATGCGAAATTTATAGATTCAATAAATCTAGTTTGGATATATAAAAGGTTCTAATAACGAATTCCTTAAGCTAGCTGAAACCCCACAAGAATGGCATCTCCGACGGTGAACCACTTCTAGAATGCATTTAAATAGCATAACCGAGGAGCTTGCTCGTGTGACCAAAAAAAAAAAAAAAAAATTCACAGAAGTGGAAGCCGCCTTATCAGCAACCCCTGGCCTCAGCATTGATAGTGACGATGGTGGCTTTTCAGAAAATAAACCTACTGAAGATTAAGAGGATTTGGATAGGTTAGACTTTGATAAGTTCAGGGCCGAAATTGCATTGACATTTCATTCACCTTCAAAGGAATCACACCAAGGAACCTCATCGAAAAAACTCCCTCCTCAGTCGAGAGTGAGCGTATTTTAGTGTAGGTGGGAATGTAAACACCCAAAAAGGAACAGGCTCTCGCCAGGTAATAGTGAAAGCTTAATGTTTTTGCATCACAATTTGAGAATTTTTTAATTGAGCATTGAATGATACCTATCTTTTTATTATTATTGTCATGTTTAATAACTTTTATTTCATCTTTTTGCACACATAATTGAGGTCTCTCTATTATTTTTAATCTTATATTCTATTTATCTTTAAAGAATCTTGTAAATTGTAATCAAGTTAAAACATAAAAGCTAGTAGCTTAACTTTAATACTTACTGGAAAATGGAAATGAAATTTTTTGAATAAACACAAACAAAAAAGTTATTAATATTATATTTGCATTTATTATTCCTTAAAGATACTATTTTAACTTATAAAATAAATATACTTGGGCACAACCAAATACGAAATAAATTTGGTTGTACATGAAATGCAATCCTGAGTTGCTTAGCAGTACAAAAATCTTCTTATTACTGTGTAATTATATTAATTAAAGTATCGGTATCTAAAAAATAGTGTCGGTATCGGCCTTTTCTGGCATAGGTACATTTATAGTTAAAACTGACGAAATCGAGACAAGAAGGGTGAGAAAAAGGTTATCACAAAAGGATTTGGAATTTAATTAAAACAAAAAACGGATACTGCTAGAGATTTAATTTTCAAATGTTAAATAGTTTCTCATACCATCAACAATTACTTACAGTTTGTAAATTAATGTAACGGAAATTAAAAGGGTTAAGATTTCATTTTCAATTTAGTCTCCTCCTTGGCCTTAACTCAATTTCGAGCTTACATCCATGATGGGGTTTCTTCGTTGCGATTGGACCACAACCAAAACTAATCCTGGCAAAATAATAATTGTACCAATAAATATACTGGTTTCACACCATGTTTATAAATATTTTAATTTAATTTTCAGAATTTAAAGAATTATGCTTCATAAAAGCTTCAGAAGAGGTGTCAGAAATTTTTCATCATTTTAAGTATACATTGTATAAAACAATTTTTTTTTTCTTATGGTCATTAATTGCATATTAAATTTTATAAACTTATGGTCATCGTTTTAACAATTTTTAAAATAAAATAAACATTTACTAAGCTACCATAGGCCTCCATTAAGCCCACTAAGAACGAGTAAGTGCAAACAAAAAATGTTGTATTTTAAACCGATTCAAGACTCTTACGATTAGAAATCTAAGTTCAGGTCATTAACTGAAAATGAAATTTACATTTTCATCTAACCAAGGTAAATTGAAAGCTTGAAAAAGGAATCCTAAATAAATTAGTTTTAAATCTAAGTTCAGGTCATTAACTGAAAATTTAATTTAACCAAAAAACGGATACTGCTAGATTTTTAAATTTCAAATGTTAAATAGTTTCTCATACCATCAACAATTACTTACAGTTTGTAAATTCATGTAACGGCAATTAAAAGGGTTAATTAAGATTTCATTTTCAATTTAGTCTCCTCCTAGGCCTTAACTCAATTTCGAGCTTACATCCATGATGGGGTTTCTTCGTTGCGATTGGACCACAACCAAAACTAATCCTGGCAAAATAATAATTGTACCAATAAATATACTGGTTTCACACCATGTGTATAAATATTTTAATTTAATTTTCAGAATTTAAAGAATTATGCTTCATAAAAGCTTCAGAAGAGGTGTCAGAAATTTCATCATTTTAGGTATACATTGTATAAAACAATTTTTTTTCTTATGGTCATTAATTGCATATCAAATTTTATAAACTTATGGTCATTGTTTTAACAATTTTAAAAATAAAATAAACATTTACTAACCTACCATAGGTCTCCTTCATTAAGCCCACTAAGAACGAGTAAAGTGCAAACAAAAAATGTTGTATTTTAAACCGATTCAAGGCTCTTAAGGTTAGAAATCTAAGTTCAGGTCATTAACTGAAAATGAAATTTACATTTTCATCTAACCAAGGTAAATTGAAAGCTTAAAAAAGGAATCCTACATAAATTAATTTAAAATCTAACCTTTAAAAATTTAACAATTTGTTTATTTTACTAACACCAATCAAATATGCATTTAAATTTAAAGAAAATAAGATGAGAGAGATCAAATATATTTTAAATGTAAAAGTTAAAAATTATCTAAGGGCAATTATATATATATATATATATATATATATATATATATATATATATATATATATATATATATATATAGAGTTATATATATATATATATATATATATATATATATATATATATATATATATATATATATATATATATATATATATATATATTCTTACCATAACTTCGAAAGCTACATTATACCTCGAGCACGCTAAGAGTATGGATGTGGGTAAATTTAATAAAAAATATAATTTTCGCATCAGAGATCTTGGTGAAAATCAAGAACATTCATTTAAAAATTATTCATCATATCAAATATTTATTTAGTTCTTTTGTATTAAAATTGCTTACCATTTTCCTCAAATTTATAAATTCGAAAAGATCCACTTCTAAGATATCGACGTGTTCGAGAAACTGTCGCCCAGTAAGAGTGAAGTACGGCATGGCAAAATCCTGCGAGATTTTTACTATTCAAATGTTTTAGAATTTCTCACACCATCAAACTTACAGTTTGCAAATTCATGTAACGGCAATTAAACGGGTTAAGATTTCATTTTCAATTTAAAAACCTCCTAGGCTTAACTCAATTTCGAGATTGCATCCATGATGGGGTTTCTTCGTTGCGATTGGACCACAACCAAAACTAATCCTGGCAAAATAATAATTGTACCAATAAATATACTGGTTTCACACCATGTGTATAAATATTTTAATTTAATTTTCAGAATTTAAAGAATTATGCTTCATAAAAGCTTCAGAAGAGGTGTCAGAAATTTTTCTCATCATTTCAAGTATACATTGTATAAAACATTTTTTTTTTCTAATGGTCATTAATTGCATATTAAATTTTATAAACTTATGGCCATCATTTTAACAATTTTAAAAATAAAATAAACATTTACTAAGATACCATAGGCCTCCTTCATTAAGCCCACTAAGAACGAGTAAGTGCAAACAAAAATTTTTGTATTTTAAACCGATTCAAGACTCTTAAGGTTAGAAATCTAAGTTCACGTCATTAACTGAAAATGAAATTTACATTTTCATCTAACCAAGGTAAATTGAAAGCTTGAAAAAGGAATCCTAAATAAATTAAATAATTTTAAATATAACCTTTAAAAATTTAACAATTTAATTATTTTTCTAACAATTTTTTAATTAAATTTATTATTTTACAAGTTGCTAATCAAATATGCATTTTAATTTAAAGAAAATAAGATGAGAGAGAACAAATATATTTTAAATGTAAAAGTTGAAAATATATCTAAGAGATATATATATATATATATATATATATATATATATATATATATATATATATATATATATATATATATATATATATATATATATATATATATATATATATTCATTTTACCATAAGCAGACTGATATCCCATCTCGTTTTACTGAGAAAGTAAGTAAAAAAAAATTTTAATATTGTACTCCTTTAAAAATATATATAATTTTGCAAAAAGCTTGGTGAAAATCAAGAACATTCATATAAAAATTATTCATCATATCATTCATTTGTTCTTTTGTATTAAAAAATATCTTATATTTTTCTCATAAATTCAAAGATCCTTCTATGATATCGACGTGTTCGAGAAACTGACGTCCAGTAAGGGTGAAGTGCGGCATCATGCAGTCCTTTCCGATAAAACTGGTATAATGCATGATGTTGTGCACAAGAATTCGTGTGGGCCATCAAACTTGCGAGGTTCATGTTCCTCTCCTGCAATCTAACAGCCACGGCCCGTATGTTACGTAGTTGGTTTGGTTGTTGCAGTTGCACACCAGTAAAATGGTGATTGCCCAAAGACACCAACATTACAAAGTGGTTATCTTGAGCCATTGTTACCAGGTCCCTTCCCAAACCTGGTATCCTAGTGAATTCACGTTTCCAGAAAACAATGTTCAAAATTGCATTATCTAGCAACATGATGCTGGTTAAGTCCTGTACGAAGAAAGGCAACAACTTGAATGGCCTAAGTCGACGTAGTGTCAATTGTTCAGAATTTTTTTTGCTTGAACACAGATCATAAGTTTACAGTTCAGGTAATGGTATGCTACTGAGGTGTTGAGATTTCCTAGACTAGATAGTTACCTTGGAAGTGCGTGCAACTAGTTAGCACTGTAGGGAGTAAAAATGGATGTGCTTGGTAATAAGATTGATCGTTCAACCCAAAAATAATTTTCAAATTATTGCAAAATATAAAGTTTCAAGCGGTTATACTATTTAAAAAAAAATAAAAATAATAATAATAATGATGTTCTTACATTTTTTGCGAGCTTAAGCGGATGTAATTAACGTCGGTGAAATATATGATGATGGGAGTAGAAAAATGATTCAACACAGGAAGTCATTTGTATACTGAAAAACCTCATCCATTCTCTTTCTGAACATAGCGTAGTCGCCACATATCCATTGAAAATTGGATCTAAAAAACAATTATGACAGTTAGTTTAAAGATAACTAAATTCAAATGTTTAAAATTTTATCTACACTTTTAAAAATAAAACTTTTTTTTTTTTAAATTCAAAATTTTATCTACAATATTTTAATATAGAACTTGTTAGAAAAAGTGTTTCAGAAAGAATGAAATTTCCCAGAATTTAACAGGGAAATTGAACAATTTTCTGACTTTCTCTAGCAGATTTAAAAAGTATTGAGCTTAAAAAGAACAAGACACAGAGTGAGTCTGCAAAGATTAGAAGTATATCAGCATAAAATAAGACTTACATTCATGTTTGACAGTTGTGCCCTTCCACTATTCAAAATCGTTTTATCTGCAAGAAAAAAAACTGAATTTAAAACTAGAGACTAAACATAACATTTGATAAAATAAAGCAAGAATCAGCAACGAGGAATACTATCAACATCTAAATTAAGGCTGGGATTTATCATCATATTTTTAAAGCTTTCAATAGATGTTTAAAAAATTATCAATGCTTACCAGGAGAATTTTTCTTTCTATCTTCAGAACATCTGTGAAGGGAAAAAATTAATAAATACAATGAAGATTTCTTTTATCAAATCATCAAAGTTTTAGAATATTAGTGTAGGTGATTAAATTTATCTAATGATCTATTCAATTTCAGGTGAAGGTGTTGATGGATTGGCGATTGGATCAAAGGAAAGAAGACAAAGTTAAGTGGGAGGGTTCTGGCAATAGATTGTTTGAGTTAGTTATAAAGTGGCTGGGTATTCTACATCTATAAAATAGTCTAATTTATATATATATATATATATATATATATATATATATATATATATATATATATATATATATATATATATATATATATATATATATATATATATAAATATATATATATATATATATATATATATATAATTATATATATATATATATTGAATAATGAGAATAAAGTGTAGGAATGTAAATCAGAATAAATCACATCGATTGTGTTGGGTGATCTAAATGGTTGGTTGATAGGTGATCAAGAAAGAGATGGTATAACAGGTGGTTTTGAAGTGTCGGGAGAAAATATGAATGGTAGAAAGGTGATTTGAATTCTGTGAGGAGAGAGGTATGTGTGTAAGTAATACTTTCTTTAACACAAGAGTATTCATAAGTATACTAGAGTTGGTGTAGGTAGAGATAGTATCGAGTGAAAAGTATGATTGATTTTGTTTTGGTTAAGATGTTGAAGTATGTGTTGGATGTTAAATCAGTGAGGGGGGGTGGTTAGGAATGGGATTATCGGATCATTGTTTTATGTAAATTAAGTTAGTGGGGGGCTTGGATGTGGAGAGGAAGGTGATAAGGAATAAAGTGTTCAGATAAGTTAAAAGAACAAGGTAATAAGGATAAGTAATTAAGAGCGCTTGCAAGTAAATCAGTTGAATGTGAACAAGTTGAAACTGAACAAATCTTGAAGCAAATGAAGGAAGCGGTTGTTAATAGTGAAAAAGTAGTATGTGGATGGGCTAAAGTAGGAAATATGAATGTTAACAGCTAGTGGTGGAATGGAGGTGATGCAAGCAGTTAATAGTAAAAAAGAAGTGGTTGAATGTACTAAAAGTCAATGCTGAGGTTTCAAGAGAAAGATTTTTAGAATTCTATAAGGAGGAAAAAATGAAAACTAAAAGATGCATACGTAGGGGGAAAAAAGAAGAAGTAAATGAACAGTTTGGAAGGAGGATGAATGGGGACTTATAAGGGAATAGGAAGCTCTTCTGGAAGGAAGCGCGAAAGGTTAAGAATGAGAATAAGGAAAATCTATGAATAATGAATAGGGAATAGTGCTTTCGTAACTGATGAAATAGATGCGAGGAGAGTGTGGAGGGAGCACTTCGAAAATCTACATAACATTGGCAGTAATGAAGAGGTGGTAGTGAATGTGTGGGGGTTTCATGGTGCAAAAACGAATATATATTTTGGGAATGAGGTCATTAGTAAGGAGGTAATGGGTAGAGTGAGAAAGTTGAAGAATGGTAAATCTGAAGGTATAGATGAAATTACTGGTGAAATGATCAAGAACGGAGGCGAGATGGTGATTGATTGGATTTGGAAGTTGTGTAACAAAGCGTTTATGGAGGGTATAGTTCAGAGGGATTGGAGGAGAGCAGTAATAGTACCCTTATAACAGGGTAAGGGAGATAATGGTAACTGTAGAAAATATAGGGAAATAAATTTGAGTGTTGTAGGAAAGATATATGCTAGTATTTTGGTCAAAAGTGCGTCTAGTGACTGAAAGACTGATTGGGAAGAACAAGGTGCGTTTAGGAGTGGTAGAGGATGTGTGGATCAAATCTTTACATTGAAACAAATGATTGAAAAATGAGGAGGGAGAAGAATAAATTGTATTTAGGTTTTATGAATTTGCAACAGGCGTATGATAGGATTAATAGGGAAGGTCTATGGCAAGTGTTAGTGATATATGGTGTTGGTGGTAGGCTTCAGAATGGAATCAAAAGTATGTATGACGATAGTGAAGTATGTAAGAATAAATGGAGTCGAAAGTGATTGGTTTAATATTAATAGCGGAGTGAGGCAGGGATGTGTTATGTCTCCTTTGTTATTCAATTTGTATATGGATGGGGTTATGAAAGAATTAGAGATGGGGGTGGCAGGAGATGGTGTTAGAATGATGGAGAATGGAAGGTGCCCTACCTATTATATGCGGATGATTTGGTTAACATTCTTACTTCCTACTTTAGCACATCCACATATATTATATATATATATATATATATATATATATATATATATATATATATATATATATATATATATATATATATATATATATATATATATATATATATATATATTCCTTTACCATAAGCAAGCTGGTGTCCCATCTAGTTTTCTGAGAGAAAAGAAAAAGAAAAAATTAGTTTCATTTTACTCACTTTAAAATAGAAAATATATTAGAATCAGAGATCTTGGTGAAAATCAAGAACATTCATTGAAAAATTTTGCATCATATCAAATATTTATTTAGATCTTTTGTATTAAAATTGCTTACCATTTCTTTCTCAAATTTATAAATTCTAGAAGTTCCACTTCTATGCATATACTTTGCATTATAGACAAAAATGTCAGATTCTCAACTAAGGAAATTCGGAGTTCAACAAAGAAAAGGTGACAACAAAAGGAATTTATTCTTAACTTGTTAACCTCTGTGATAATTGCTTCACACAGTGTTCATGGGCTTGATGAGCTTTACATAAAATATTCTTGCTCGAACTCTTCCATAGGTGTTCAATGGGGTTCATGTCAGGACTGCGCGCTGGCCACTACATAATTCAAGATATCGGCGTGCTCAAGAAACTGACGTTCAATATTGCATTATCTAGTTACATGATATTGGCTAAGTCCTGTCCGAAGGGCAAAAAACTTGAGGGGCTTCAGTCGATGTACTGTCAATTTTTGATAATTTTTTCTGCTCATACCCAGATGAAAGCTTCACAGTTCAGGTGATGATATGCTACTGAGGTGTTAGATATTTAATTGACCCGATAGTTACCTCGGAAGAGCACATGATTCATTAGCAATGTAGGGAATAAAAATGGATGTGCTTGGTTCTAGACTGTTCATTTAACCTAAAACAATTTTCAAACATTACAAAATGCAAAGTGTTTTCAAGCTGCAATACTAAAAAAATTTCCTTACATTTCTTGCGAAAGCTTAAACTGATGCAATTAATGTTAATGAAAAATATGAAGATGGGATTGGAAGAAGCTAAAGTGGTGTGGCAACATACGCATTGAAATTATGATCTAAAAACAATTATCTCAGTTAATTTAAAGATGCTGTGATCATTGCTTTTTATATGTTAACTAAATTAAAATGTTTAAAATTTTATATACTCTTCTAAAAATAGAGAACTCTTAGAAAAAGTTTAAAATTCAAAATTTTAAAACATTTTATCTACAATATTTTAATATATAACTAGTTACAAAAAAGTGTTTCAGAAGGAATGAAATTTCCCAGAATTTAACAAGGAAATTGAACAATTTTCTGACTTTCTATAGCAGATTTAAAAAGTATCAAGCTTAAAAAGAACAAGATACAGAGTGAGTCTGCAAAGATTAGAAGTATATCATCATAAAATAAGACTTACATTCATGATTGACAGTTGTACTCCTCCACTAATCAAAATCTTTTCATCTGCAAGAAAAAAACTGAATTTAAAACTAGAGACTAAATAAACATAACATTTGATAAATTAAAGCAATTATCAGCAACGAGGAATTACTATCAACATTTAAATTTATGCAGGGATTTATCATCATATTTTAAGATTCCAATAGATTTTTAAAAGTTGTTAAGGCTTACCAGGAGAATTTTCCTTTCCATCTTCAGAACATCTGTGAAGGTAGAGAAGAAAATTGATAAATACAATGAAGATCTTTTCTAAGATTTTGAAAGTTTTAAGAGTATCAGTGTACGAATACGGTAAAGTTTTTCATTCTTCAATCAATATCAAATTAAAATTCATCATTTCACAAATTTAATTAATCAACCCCGAAAATAAAAAAAATTACCTTAAAAAAAGTAGCATCTAACAACGCCTCCCATGTATTCTTCAAATGTTAACTGATCATCATCATGGACTGGATTCGAAACTTCTAAATCAAAGTTTTCCTACATACAGTCTTGCAACTTCCATCAACATTTTCTCTAAAGAAGGAAAAAAGTTAAGCAATCTTACAAATAAACTACCTATTTAAAAGTATTGATTAAAAGTACTTCAGAAATGTAAAACTCTCTCACGAATTCGAGACAAGAGGTGTCAGATAATGGTTATCATCACAAAAGGATTTGGAACTCAATTTTATAAATAAAAAAAAAAATAAAAAATCCTGCTAGAGATTTACTATTCAAATGTTGTAGAATTTTTCACACCAGCAAACTTACAGTTCGCAAATTCATGTAACGGCAATTAAGCGGGTTAAGATTTCATTTTCACTTTAAAAACCTCTTAGGCCTTAACTCCATTTCGAGCTTGCATCCATGATGGGGTTTCTTCATTGCGATTGGACCACAACCAAAACTAATCCTGACAAAATAAAAATTGTACCTATAAAAATAATGCTTTCACACCATGTGTATAAATATTTTAATTTGATTTTCAGAATTTAAAGCATTATGCTTCATAAAAGCCTCAGTTGAGGTGTCAGAAATATTTCATCATATTAAGTATACATTATATAAAGTAATTTTCATTTTCTTATAGTCATTAATTGCATATTAAATTTTATTAACTTATGGTCATTGTTTTACCAATTTTAAAAATTAAGCCCACTAAGAAAGAGGAAGTTCAAAAAAATAAAATAAAAAAAATTGAATTTTAAACAGATTCAAGCCTCTTAAGGTTAGAAATCTAAGTTCAGGTCATTACTGAAAATTAAATTTACTCACTTAACCAAGGTAAATTGAAACTTTGAGAAAGGAATTCTAAATAACCTTTTAAAATTTACCATAATTATTTTTCTAGCAATTTTTAAATTAAATTTATTATTTTACAAGTTGCCAATCAAATATGCATTTAAATTTAAAGAAAATAAGATGGGAGAGATCAAATATATTTTAATGTAAAAGTTAAAAATTATGTAATGGCAAACTATATATATATATATATATATATATATATATATATATATATATATATATATATATATATATATATATATATATATATATATATATATATATATATATATATATATATATATATAAATAATAGCAGTGAGACTATGGTCTGGAATAAGAGGTATAGATCTAAAGAACAATGTGTTCAGATGGACAATCTTAGGGGCGTGAGAATTGATAAAATAAGTAATGAACATATTAGAGTTGTGTGGTTTGAAGAAAGGAGTAAATGAGAGAATAAATGAAAGCTGCTATACTAAAAAAAAATCCCTTACATTTCTTGCGAGAGCTTAAACTGATGTAATTAATGTCAATTAATAAAAATATGAAGATGGGAACGGAAGAACCTAACGTGGTGTGGCAACAAATGCGTTGAAAGTTTGATCGAAAAAAACAACTATCTTTAAAATTTTATCTACTCTTAAAAATTGAGTACTCTTAGAAAAAGAAAGTTTAAAAATAAAAACTTTAAAAAACATTTTATCTACAATATTTTAATATAGAACGTTACAAAAAAAAAAAAGTTTCAAAAGGAATGAAATTTCACAGAATTTAACAAGGAAATTGAACAATATTCCGACTTTCTATAGCAGATTTAAAAAGTATCAAGCTTAAAAAAACGCAACACAGTGAGTCTGCAAAGATTAGAAGTATATCAGCATAAAATAACTTACATTCATGTTTGACAGTTGTGCTCTTACACTATTCAAAATCGTTTTATCTGCAAGAAAAAAAAACTGAATTTAAAACTAGGTACTAAACATAACATTTGATAAAATAAAGCAAGAATCAGCAACGAGGAATACTATCAACATCTAAATTTATGCTGGGATTTATCATCATATTTTTTAAGATTCCAATAGATTTTTAAAAGTTATTAAGGCTTACCAGGAGAAATTTCCTTTCCATCTTCAGAACATCTGTGAAGGGAGAAGAAAATTGATAAATACATTGAAGATCGTTTCTAAAATCTTGAAAGTTTTAAGAGTATCAGTGTACGAATACGGTAAAGTTTTTCATTCTTCAATCAATATCGAATTAAAATTCATCAGTTCACAAATTTAATTAATCAACCCCAAAAATAAAAAAAAATTACCTTTAAAAGAATAGCATCTAACAACGCCTCCCATGTATTCTTCAACTGTTAACTGAATACCATCATGGACTAGATTCGAAACTTCTAAATCAAAGTTTTCCTACATACAATCTTGCAACTTCCATCAAAATTTTCTCTAAAGAAGGAAAAAAGTTAAGTAATCTTACAAATAAACTACCTATTTAAAAGTATTCATTAAAAGTACTTCAGAAATGTAAAACTCTCTCACGAATTCGAGACAAGAGGTGTCAGATAATGGTTATCATCACAAAAGGATTTGGAACTCAATTTTATAAATAAATAAATAAAAAATAAAAAATCCTGCTAGATTTTTACTATTCAAATGTTCTATAGTTTCTCACACCATCAAACTTACAGTTTACAAATTCATGTAACAGCAATTAAGCCGGTTAAGATTTCATTTTCCCTTTAAAAACCTCGTAGGCCTTAACTCAATTTTGAGCTTGCACCCATGATGGGTTTCTTCATTGCAATTGGACCACAACCAAAACTAATCCTGACAAAATAAAAATTGTACCTATAAAAATACTGGTTTCACACCATGTGAATAAATATTTAAATTTGATTTTCAGAATTTAAAGCATTATGATTCATAAAAGCCTCAGTTGAGGTGTCAGAAATATTTCATCATTTTAAGTATACATTATATAAAGTAATTTTCATTTTCTTACAGTCATTAATTGCTTATTAAATTTTATAAACTTATGGCCATTGTTTTACCAATTTTAAAAATTAAGCACACTAAGAAAGAGTAAATATAAAAAAAAAAAAAAGATTCAAGCCTCTTAAGGTTAGAAATCTAAGGTCAGGTCATTACTGAAAATTAAATTTACACTTTCATTTAACTAAGGTAAATTGAAACTTTGAGAAAGGAATTCTAAATTAATGAATTTTAAATCTAACCTTTTAAAATTTACCATAATTATTTTTCTAGCAATTTTTAAATTAAATTTATTATTTTACAAGTTGCCATTCAAATATGAATTTAAATTTAAATAAAATAAGATGGGAGAGATAAAATATATTTTAAATGTAAAAGTTAAAAATTATGTACGGGCAATATATTAAGGATGTGCCAGCTTTCAGCATTTGGCTTGAATTATCAAAATTGAATTTATAAAAACATAGTGATGAAAGAAATATATATATATATATATATATATATATATATATATATATATATATATATATATATATATATATATATATATATATATATATATATATATATATATATATATATATATATATATATATATTTCTTTCATCACGCATTGCTTTTATTTACAAAATTCAATTTTTGATAATTTGCCTAAGCTTCAGCAAAAAAGCTGAAGCTTCCGCACATCCCTAATATATTGCCCTTACATAATTTTTAACTTTTACATTTAAAATATATTTTAGATTTCACAAATTTAATTAATCAATTCAGAAAATGAAAAAAATTACCTTTTAAAAAAAATAGCATCTAACAATGCCTCCCATGTATTCCTCAAAGGTTAACTGAATATCATGAATTAGATTCGAAACTTCTAAATCGAAGTTTTCCTACATACAATCTAGCAACTTCCATCATTTTATCTAAAAAAGAGAAAAGTTAAGTAATCTTATAAATAAACAACCTATTTAAAAGTATTCATTAAAAGTACTTCAGAAATGTAAAACTCTCTCACGAATTCGAGACAAGAGGTGTCAGATAAAGGTTATCATCACAAAAGGATTTGGAATTATTTTTTAATAATAAATAATAACAATAATAGTAATAATAATAATAATAATAAAAAAAGATCCTGCTAGAGATTTGCAATTCAAATGTTCCATAGTTTCTCATACCATCAAGTTACATTTTGCAAATTCATGTGATAACAATTAAGCGAGTTAAGATTTCATTTCAATTTAACCACCTCTTAGGCATTAACTCAATTTCCAGCTTGCATCCCTGATGGGGTTTCTTCATTGCGATTGGACCACAACAATAATTGTACCTATAAATATACTGGTTTCACACTATGTCCATAAAATTTTTAATTTAATTTTCAGAATTAAAGAATTATATGCTTCATAAAAGCCTCAGAATAGGTGTCAGAAATTTACCATCATTTTTAAGTATACATTGTATAAAATAATTTTTAATTTCTTACAGTCATTACTTGCATATTAAATTTTATAAACTTATGGCCATTGTTTTAACAATTTAAAAAATAAAATAAATATTTACTAAACTACAATAGGCCTCCTTCATTAAGCCCACTAAGAGTAAATTCAAATAAAAAATAAAATTGTATTTTAAACTGATTCAAGCCTCTTAAGGTTAGAAATTAAGTTCAGGTCATTAACTGAAAATAAAATTTACATTTTCATCTAACAAAGGTAAATTGAAAGCTTGAAAAATAGTAAATCAATTAATTTTAAATGTAACCTTTTAAAATTTACCATAATTTCATTACTTTAACAATTTTTTAATTAAATTTATTATTTTACAAGTTGCCAATCAAATATGTATTTAAATTTAAAAAAAAAAGATGAGATCAAATATATTTTAAATGTAAAGTTAAAAATTTTCAAGGGGCATTGTATATATATATATATATCAGGTTGCAAACCCATTTTTTTTTAAATTGCCCAGCCCACCCGGTTTTTTTGGGCAAAATGGACAAAAATAGATTTTATAAAAATTTAACATTTTATAATAAATTTAGCAGAATTATATATATATATAGGGGTTGGGATTAAAAAAAATTGCTGTTTTTTTTTAAAAACAAAGGCCAAAATTTTTTTTTTTAAATCACTTTTTTTCACTTTCATTACTATATATTATGTACTATACCCGGTCAAGTAGAAATTTATATGTAAGCCGTGTGACGTCATACACATCAGGATTTCCTCGTTACGTATACCAGAGGTCATGACTAATTTTATCAGAATATATATATATCAGCCCAATAGGGGCTCGAGCTGACGGGAACAGAAGGGGGAGACGTTTTCCATGTCTCTGAGGGGGAGGGGGCGGAGAACCCCGCGACACCCAAATAGTAAAGAGCGGGGCTTCCAGACCCTCCCCGAGGGGGAAATAGTCCTACTTTTTGTCAAATAAATCGTTAAAAAAA
This sequence comes from Trachelipus rathkii, assembly GCA_015478945.1. Taxonomy (NCBI): domain Eukaryota; kingdom Metazoa; phylum Arthropoda; class Malacostraca; order Isopoda; family Trachelipodidae; genus Trachelipus; species Trachelipus rathkii. The sequence goes on along the minus strand of JABUQX010110074.1, from coordinate 8,720 downwards.
GGCTCGCCGAACGTAAGGAATTTCCTTAATTCTGTAAAGTTGCTATTCTTTTTTATTCTATATTATACAGAATTAAGGAAATTCTTTTACGTTTGGTGAGCGCTTTTTACGATTTTGCCATGTTTGACAAAACAAACGCAAATGCAGTTTGACAAAATGAATTAGGTCTATGAAATTTTTTTAAACAATGGTATTACAATATCATTTTAAGAAATTGGGTTTGAAAACTAATAAAATGTTCGAGTTTGTTTGTTTTTAACAGGCAAAATTGTAAATGCTCTTCAAGTTTGGTAAACCATTCTGATGCTACAGAATTAAGGAAATTTTTCCATTTGGTGAGCGTTTTTTACGATTTTGCTCTGTTTGACAAAACGAACGCAAATGCAATATTTAGGTTGCAATTCTTTTTTATTTTATATTACACAGAATTAAGGAAATTCTTTACGTTTGGTGAGCGTTTCTTTTACGATTTTGAGGTTCGATAAAAACGAACGCAAACTCAAGCGTTTTAGGCATATTACGTTTCGTAAGAACCAATGCAAAAACAAAAATGGCTTAAGGGTCTGGCAACATCATCATCAGAGTATCCCTTTGTATCCTGCTGTTACTTTTGCGTAAGTGTGAACTAGGGATGGGCCGGATAGTGAATTAGCCGGATAGCCGGATACCGGATATCCGGCTGGAAGTTAAAACCGGATACCGGATATCCGGCAGTCTGTTATATATTTTCTGAAAAAATTTTAAGTCCAAAATCAATATATCGATATGTATATATAGGTCTATATACTATTATATTACGTATATTATATTATATATTATTATATTATATTATTATTATTATATATTATTATAATTATATATTATAATTAACATTATAATTATTATATACATACATACAGTGGCGTATCCAGAAATTTTTTTCGGGGGGGGCCAAACAAAAATCGTTCTTTATATATATATATATATATATATATATATATATATATATATATATATATATATATATATATATATATATATATATATATATATATATATATATATATATATATATATATAAAGTGGAAGGACAAAATATTAAATTCCTAAGAAAAATGGGAAGAATTTTTATTGGAATTACTAAATCATCTTACCTAAATTGTTAAATTTAATCGCCTGACATGAGAGTGAAGTCTGAGATAACATCTTCAATTTTATTTCAATATTTCGATGTATGTAAAGCGAGGGCAAGTCCAATAAGTCTTTCATCTCCAATATTTCTCAAATAGGTTTCCAGAAGTCTTAATGTTGAAAAGCTTTCTACTGAAGCATTAAACACGGGAAAAATGCCAATATTTGCAACATGATGTAAATATTTGGAAATTTTGACTGCGAACAAGAATCTAGTCCATCTATTGCTGTTTAATCTTGTGATGTGATGCCATTTCATCTTCCATAAATCCCATTCTGTTTTGGCCTAAATCTTCATTTGTGCTTTAGAGATCTTCCTTTAAAATATTACACAATCTTTTTATCTTCTCATGGCGGCACATTACACCCGTTCGGTAAGGACAAATTGCAAGGAAAATTTAAAACTTTCTCCAATGCTGATATTAAATCATCCAAAATGGTGTAAAAATGGTGTGCGATAATAAGTCTGTGTCAAAAGTAGGAATGTTGGGTCTGTATTTTTGAATTATTAATTCTTGGGACAGCAATTTCAATACTCAGTTCAGATTCAGATGCGCTTACAGATTCTTGAAAAATCAGCTGTAATTCTAATGTTGCATTTTCTCTGATGGTTTCAAGTTTAGTTTTAACTAATGAACTTACGAGATTTGTTCCCGACAGCGACGAATTATTTAAAATTAATTTAACTTCTGCATTTTATATATTATTAACGGATATACCTAAAATTTTTAGTGTCTGTAGGGTTTTTGGGGCCATGGTCTCTGGCCCCCCTAAAACGCCACTGCATACATATACATATACATGTCGATATATTGATTTTGGACAGAATTTTTTCAGAAAATATGTGTAGTCCTGTACTCTACCTTTACCCCGATATATATATAGATAGCAGATATATATATATATATATATATATATATATATATATATATATATATATATATATATATATGTATATATATATATATACAGGTGTCTCATGAGTTATGTTGCAGCGGTATATCACCAGAAGTAAGAAGGAAAATGTGTAAGAATATAAGTTCGATTATTTAATTAGGATAGGAATGTTACGTTGGTGTCTGCGCACGCGCAATACGAAACCGCGCACAAACATGCGATTGTCGAATGGGATGATATATTTTTTAAGTCGAAATTCAATAAAAAATGAGGTGAGCTCCTCCTTTCAACATTTTTTGATACAGTTCTTCATTTCCACGCGATGTACCCATAACGTGTCAATGTTACCAACAATAGTTTTAAAACGTGAATGTGAAAAGGTTGAAGAAAACAATGGTATTCAAGACAACTCATAATTATCGATACATTTAATGTAATAACTTTGTTAATAGTATCATAACAAATTTACACCTATGAATCTTATCCACAGCATGCGAGAAGGGAGAAGAGCGTCAGGTCGTTTCAACTTGTACATACAGTATTTACAAATGTTGTTCGAAGACGCTTCCATCCATGCGAATACATGCCTCAGCCCTCTGGCGCCAGGTTTCATTGCATGCCAATGACAGTGATGCCAAGTTGATTTCCTACATGCGTTGGTTACATGACGGCGAAGACATCATCGTGGCAGCGTCGTTGGTTCATTAAACCCAGGCGTACACGGTATGGGTTTATACCCCTTACAGAAAGTAGTCCAGTGGTCAGTCGGGTGAATGCGCAGGCCATGGAAATGGACCAGATCTTCCGATCCATCTTCTTGGAAAGGTTCTGTCGGGGTTGGTCGCCACTATAGCTGCATTATGTGCTGGGCACCCATCATGTTAGTAATATATTCTTCATTGTGTTCTTAAAATTCGCCTAGAGGTCAAACAAGGACGGTCTGCAGAAATGGAAGTAACGCTGTCCTGTCAAATTTCCCTTGAAGAACTAAGGCCCGATAATCCTACTATTGAGTATACCACACCAAACGTTGACTGAGTATGAGACCTGGTGATGGATAGTGAATGTTATATGGGGTTTGTTTCCACCCAATGTCTGAAGTTCCACCTGTTATACATACCGTTATTGGTAAAGCGAGATTCATCGGTCCATAAGATATTTTCCAATAAGTCCGGTACATCCATTAGAAGGCAATCAATGACAGCCAGGAATCCCAGCCGCCATATTTGGTCTCCACGATGCAAACCATGCACAATGTATGGCCTATATGGATCCATGTTGTATGCAACACGAATCCGTCGTATGGTTTCGATATTCCTAAGACCGAACTAGCCTGCCGTAATGAGGACGTTAGTATGGGTGTATAGCAGAACGTCCAGTTCGACGTCGAAGGTACGGACACGACCCCCCTCCCGTATGTGATGAGGGGGTTGAACTATCGACCCTGTACCTTGAAACCGTCTGTAAACTCTATGGAAGTGCCATGTGGCTCGGCGGTCGTCGATGTGGATAACGTTGTTCATATCCTGCAGCAGCTCTGCGAGCATTCCTGTTTTGGGTAATGTACACCTCTAACATGTCACGCTTTTCGTCCTGCGTATACTGGTTACGTGGCATGTTCCAAATGTATGGCTTTGACTAAACAAACCACTCTGAGTTATACGTTCACTACACTTAATTACGCATAATTTGTAGGTTATGACATAACCTCCATATGATAGCTGTTAGTTGGTTGTACACATTTGCATGGCCATATTTATTAGGCTACATAGTACATATCTATGTAATCTAAAAGGGTATGCATTAGGTATTTTAATTTAATTCCTTTGTTAGCTGTACAGACATTTTTAAATACTATTGGATATGCCTATTGTATTTAACCTAATTATTTCATATTGACATGCCGGCTTTTGTAGGCACATGACGTCTACGGATAACGCCTAGTCGCTTATAGGTACATTAAGGGAAACGAACAACCGTGACAAATAATGTCAGAGGAAGAGTCTTACCCTTTTTTTTATGTGCATTTCACAGAAGCTATAAAAATATATCATCCTATTCGATATCGCATGTTTGTGCGCGGTTTTCGCATTGAGCGTGCGCAGACACCAACGTAAAATATATCCCATCCTCTTTAATGAATTAAATAATCGAATTCTTATATTCTTAAACATTTTCATACTTAAACATCCCTGTACGGTGTACACCGCTGTAACATACCTCGTGAGACACCCTGTATATATATATATATATATATATATATATATATATATATATATATATATATATATATATATATATATATATATATATATATATATATATATATATATATATATATATATCAGAGGTGGGCACGCAAATTTTAAACTTTAGAGCGCAAAGTGGAAAAACTTAGTCCGCAAGCGCAAAAGCGCACAATTTTTCAAAAAAATTAATCCGCAAATGCAAATGCATGTCCACAAATCAAATTTTTTTTTTAAAAAAAGCAAAATTTAGGAGCGCAAAAAAAATATAAAAAATACAGCGCAAGTATGTAAAGATGACAGCAACACCGAAACTGGGAGTTTTGCATTCGTATTTATCAAAGCTTTAAAATAAGCACAATTAACAACAAACCAAAGGCCTAAGTGGCTAAACAAAAAGTGAATCAAACACCTCATCTTTTCTTTTTATACAAATTTTCTTTAGATTAAGTTAACGAATATAATTTATGAAACGTATTACTGCACCAAATTTCATAAAATGTATTGTACAGTAAACATAAATGATGAATAAAATAATATAACATTGGTACCCAATATCGAAAAGTCTAAACAAGATATATATATATAGTGGTGAGTATATATATATATATATATATATATATATATATATATATAGTAGTATATATATATAAATATATATATATATATATTTTAATACAAATTATTTTATCATTTCCAAATATTAATCTTGAGTTTTTGAATAATTCTAATTAGTAATGCTAAGTTAAATATTCCACCGATAGGCTTGATGTTTTGATAGCCGTCGATATCCGGCCCATCCTTTAGTGTAACCATCTTGCCGAAAAAAAAAAATTCTTACAAAAATTAGGCCTATGTGAAAAATTTTGGTTCCTTATCATGTTGCATTTTATAAAAATTATTTTAAACATTATATTTCGAACATCTTTTTGTAAAAGAGTATTAAAAAATTTAATTTAATGAAGATTTCAATATGGACCGAATTGCCCCACGCAAATTTTTAAACCTGGACCGAATTGCCCCATGTTACAATTTTTATAATAAAACATTTATCTCTTGCCTGAATGACTCCAACAATTGCATTAAGGTTGTGAACTATTTTCAAGTACTATATCTTGGTACCAATAATGTAAATAACTGATTGAACTGAAGATTCTTAGCAATAGCCTCAAAATTTACCCGATTTTATAGTGCTTAATTAATACCTAAGACATAAAACCACATTATTTTACATCTCTAAAGATATATTTTACACTGTAAAGGCTATTTTGAGCCACTGGACCAAATTGTCCCATGTGGACCGAATAGCCCCATTTACCGGTATATATATATATATATATATATATATATATATATATATATATATATATATATATATATATATATATATATATATATATATATATATATATATATATATATATATATATAAAATTAGTCATGATAGTCACATTGTATACGAACACAGAAATCCTGATGTGTGAGTATGACATCACGCAGAGCTTGCATATAAATCTACTGACGGGTTAAGGTATTATTATATTTATAGTATTTATATATATATATATATATATATATATATATATATATATATATATATATATATATATATATATATATATTAAATTATTTTTCTTTTTACATTACGTAAAAAATATTGTTTTCCAATTATTATTTTTTTAATTTAAATATTTTTAATTTTTTACATACATTTTTTTAAAATAAAATCGTTGATAATCGATAAAACAATTATAATATCGATAATTAATAAATGTCTATATATTGATAGGTTGAACATTTCGATCGTCATTCTTCATCCCTACACAAACGAAAAAAAGCAATAAAGTTACATTTTCCTAGCGTTTTTTTTCATATTTTTATTAAAAATATCCATTTATAATATACGCTAATCGGTAAAAAAAACTTCAAAGAATTTTTTGATACCATTTTTGTAAATTATATGTTTATAGTTATTTAATAGTCACGTAAAGTTTATTCACCTCGGCTAAAGTATTACATGCCTTTATATATATATATATATATATATATATATATATATATATATATATATATATATATATATATATATATATATATGCGTTAATAATTAATTTTTTTTATCATATTCGTACGTTAAATTAGTATAGGCTATATTAATTGCAAAAGCCTATATAGAATTTTAGTATCATATGGTTCTGTATGAAAGGATGTGGTGCTACTTTTTCTAATGAAACTATTTCTTTGTGTAAGGGTTGTGGAAAATTTTACTCTCATTTTCTAGATTTTCTGACAGTGATGACAATTTATTTAATTTTTTATATATTCATAATTCCTTAAAGAAATCCATGAAATGTCCTAACTGCAATATATTTTGCCCAGAACGATTGTGATTGCAGAGGTCTTAGCAGTGTCTGCAGGATCAAGGATACCAACATCTTCCAGTTACCATTCTTACAATTTTATGGATCATGATACCGCAGCTTATACACAATATTAAAAGAATTTGGAGGGTGGTTAGATTTAGTGTCCCCAAATACGGTAATAAAAAACATTTCGGACATATTGCAGAGTTTATCTTTAAAAGAAAAAATTTTCTAACTATGACGAAAGATTGTTGCGAGGCTTACCAACCAAACAAGCAGTCAACAGTCACTTCCTGTTCAGAGGATTCAGATAGTGATTACTAATTAGGTTTATATATATATATATATATATATATATATATATATATATAATATATATATATATATATATATATATATATATATATATATATATATATATATATATATATATATAGCAGTAAAAAATATTTTCTTAAAAAAAAAAATCTTGAGTTTACAACGTGAGAAAACATGGCAGCCTCCTGTAAGAAAAGCCTATGGGAGTTTTAACATATTTGGGATGCTGTAACATTTTTTCCTAAAGAGCGACAATTTTCGTTTTTTTTTTTTGAGATGATCCTGTGATTTTCATAAAAATCAGATCTGTGAACACTCTTTGTAACAATTTCCTTTTTTTTTTTTTTTTTTTAGTAAACCCTATCCTGTGATTTTTATTAAAATTGGTAATGATGAGGTTCTGCTCTATTACAAACTTTAAATAATTTTTGGTAATTGTTTAGTATTGGTGACTCGAGTTCACGTACATAGTATATTAAAATTATAAATATTTCATTTACAAAATGTTTCAAAAATTTTTTGTAATTTTACGCATTTGAGTTTATTTTAAGTTAATATTTTCACTAAAAATATTAATATTAACGCTCTGAAAATCCATAACAATTCAGCTTTTTTCCGTTAGGGATAATGAATCACTGTTGAAATGCGTTTCAGATTATCCATACATCGATATCGATATTTTTTTTATAATAGATTTTTTTCACTAATTTCTAGAACATATTATAGTGTACGTAAATAGTATCAAAGAAATAAAAATTTGTAAAACAATATTTGTGAGTAATATACAATAAATAAAAAAGTACAAATTAATATCACACAAATATGAACACATACATACGGGTATAATATATGTTATATATATATATATATATATATATACATATATATATATATATATATATATATATTGGTTATATATATATATATCACAGCTCAGCTCGAGCCAATCGGTAATAGATAGGACGCTTCCATACCTGGGAGGGGCGGAGACCGCGCCCAGTACCAAGAGCCGGGGTCCCGGAGAATTCTCCCCGGAGGGAGGAAATAGTCTCACACTCCTCGCTCCCGGAAGGTCAGAAACCCTGATTCCTGTCATCAGGGCGGTTCACCCCTGGGGCACCCATTATTTTTTTTTTTAAAGAAATTTTTTAAAACTAATGGTACCCTAAGGGTAGACCTCGATAGCAAGAGTCGGGTCTCAGGCCTTCCGGGAACGAGCGGTAGGACTATTTCCCCTCCAGGGAGTGGCCCGGAACCCCGCTCTTGGCATTTAAATACGGGGGTTCCTCCGCCTCCACTGTGGGGTATGGAAACGCCCCCCCATCTGTTCCTCGTTTGGCTCGAGCCCCTAATGGGCTATGATATATATATATATATATATATATATATATATATATATATATATATATATATATATATATTACTTCAATCGCTCCTCCTGAACTGCACAAGTCGATCTAATGCACAGACTCATACAGCTTGTTTCAACGTATTTCAGAAATTTTCTACTGGTCACACATTTACCTATATATATATATATATATATATATATATATATATATATATATATATATATATATATATATATATATATATATATATATATATATATATATATATATATATTATGAAAAGTTATTTGAAGTGGCGCACGAAAACGCGAAAGCGTTTCACTGATAAATGCGAAAACGGTTAAACACCCAATCCAAACTGAACGAAGTACAAT
>JABUQX010110073.1:35000-40761 GCA_015478945.1 Trachelipus rathkii | reverse complement strand
GGTATTACTTCGTTCAGTCAGATGGGTGTTTAACCGTTTCGCATTTATCGTGAAACGCTTTAACGTAAGAGTATGCCAGTTCAAATAATGATGATAATAATAATAATAATAATAATAATAATAATAATAATAATAATAATAATAATAATAATAATAATAATAATAATAATAATAATAATAATAATAATAATAATAATAATAATAGAAAGCAGTATACTAGCTACACAAAAATAAATGATGATAATAATAATAATTATTATTAATGGTAATGACTACCAATAATAATTATTATTTGTAGGAATGATCAATCTCTAGAAATGCAAAGCATTCTAGAAGAAAGACAAGTTTCCAATGTAAAAACTTTTATTTTAGGTTCCTAATGTTTCTTGTTTCTGTTCAGAAAACAAGGAATACAGATAGGAATCTTAATAAGCAAATTTCTACTTCTTGGAAAACTAATTATTATTACAAGACAGTGGTGAAGCCTCTGTCTGGGGGTTATAAGACTAAATATTTGCTCCACCACCAATTGGGATACTAAAGTTACCACACCACTATAACTACAATTTATCATGCACGGAAATTTGGGGAAACGCGAAATGTTACACAATTTTTTGAAAACTCGCTAAACTTTGGGCTATAAATTTTATTATTTTATGACAAATTTTTATGGATGTATATATATATATGAGTCTATATATATATAGAAATTATATTTATATAATAAAAATTATATAATTTCAATTACAAATAGTAATTTTAATTGGATGAATCATTTCAAGTAGCTATTTCATTTGTCAAATTTTGACCCGAAAATTTTTGGCACGTGACCAGTTATTAAGATAATTTTTAATATTTCTAAATAAAATTTTATAGATTTATATATATAATTTAACAAATATATATATATAAAGAACGATTTTCATTTATAATATTTAAAGGGGGAATGTTACAATAAATTTTATGACAAAGAATCGATTCTGTAATGACTCTTGCAAAATCCAATTTCATGTAAACAAGACTATTTAATTTTCTTTTTTATTTTCAACTTTTTAATTTTCTATAGTTCTTTACAATCTATATTTAAGTTTTAATATCAATAAAAAATGGTTCTCATTTTTCATTGACGAAGCAGTAATCTATAACCTACTATCTTTGATTGAAATTTCTAATTTCAACCATAACGAGAATTTTTTCTCTATAAGACATTTATTATAATGGATTTTACTTTTTTGATTTCTACGTTTTTGCTTACTTTTATTTAACTTTTTATTTTTATTATTATTAATTTTCAATCAAATCTTTGAATTTAATGGTTCTAATTATTCCTTTTATATTCAAATTTTCCCAAATCTTTTACTCTCCCAAGTTTCCCCTTTAGCGTTTTGCTTATTTTTCTTGTGTGCGAGTTTATTGTTTGCATGTGTAAAAAAATAAACAAAAAATAAGTATACATCACGTTGGGAAAAAATGTGTTTGTAAATATTATACTTTTAAGCTTTCACCGAAAAAAGAGGGAGAATAAAAGAATAGATAAAACCTCGAAGATTCTTTCCACCTATCAATAAAACTGGACATCTAAATTTAAGACGAAATAAAAAGGCGACTTGGAAGGTGATTTGCACAGATATTTGGTCCGGTGATAAAAACCGGTTACCAAATAACCGTAGGCGAATCGGATTAATCCAAGACTGTGAACTATTCTATAAGAAGTACTTCAACATTATATATCAACTCGTGTGTCCACTATCAAAAATTGAGTCATTCCAAATAGAACAACTCAATCAGAAGAGACTGATTCGATATATAATGTCAAAACACTTATCAAAAAATGACATATGAACGAATCAAAAACTGAAGCCTTTTTTACTAAGATATCTGCAAGGATAGAAGGTGAATAGCCATTAGTGGGGTCCTATCAGTTTGTCCAGGAAGGCTTTATGAATGATATACCTATAAAAATTCTAAGATCACTGTTTAACGGAAGGAAAATTTCAATGGTTCTGCTTAAAAAAAAAGCATTCTCAACCCTGAATTAAATGTCGGTAAGACACCTCCGAGATGGTGCGGAACCTCTAAAAATGATGGGGGAAGCTCATTAGAGGAACAAGCTTCATCATAAAATATTTTATTACTCGAACTGCATTATAAATGATCTTGTAGAAATTCTGATTCGACTCGGGATACAAATTAAGGGGACAGAGTCTACTGATGAACTTGCAGTAATTATGAAATAGAATGCCAAACTCAGTCGCGCTCGACTCTTTATAGTCCACGAAAACGACGCTGAGGAGTTGGCGATGCGTAATTAATTAAATAAACCTCAATTTTAATTATTTACGTTTAAACAACAAATTTATTATCAAAAGATAGCAAATTTAAAACTATATACTAAATAAATAAATTTGTTGAATAGAGTGATGTGAATTTGTTATAAAAATTATCGAAAGTTTCAATGGCAATCTTTGGCAACTTTCACACGTGTTGTCAACTGGATATTTTTTATCTCATAGAAAATTATATGATAAATATAACTTTTCAATTAAGGATAATTATCAATTTTAACAACAATTAATAAGACCAGTATTCTCTACTGATCAATTTGGTACAAGAATCAAGTCTCTAGCACAATTATGAAGCAAGATATGTTAATACTTCGATATAGAAAAATGCAAGGTCAGCCGGGGTCAATACTTGACCTTTCGATTGAAGGAGGTCAATGACATTTATACAAGTAAAAGGTTAGAGTGTTGGGATCAATTTGAAATACTAACCAAGTCTGACACTTATGGAGCACCTGGTTAGCGAGGAGGAGGAAGGAATACTTTCAGATATGAATTTTCAGTATTTTGAGAAGCCTATTTTTTCAAGTGACTTGAAATGTTTATAATTACTTAAATACAACTTTGATCAATATAAAATGCTATCAAAATGTAATTGTATATCTTTAGTATAATTTGAGAAGGTTTGAGATTTCAAAACGTTGTCAAAAGAAATTTAAATGTAAACCGGTTTTTTATATCGGTTTCATTTTTCTCAATTTTTGAAGGAGGAGGTTAAATATATATATATATACCTTATATATATATATATTTTTTTGAGTTAGTGTACAGGACCCACCACGGCTCACAATGAATCGGCCACACTGGGCTGAAAAATCAGCACCATGGGAGGGCCCTGTCATATATATGTTTCGAATGTCAAAGAAAGATTTGATTGGTGAAATGAATATTCAGTCAGTCAAAATAAATAAAAACTAAATAAAATTTTATCCTTGTATTGTTAATAGTCTTAAGATTACATAACAAAATCAAATGCTATAAAGAATATTCACTTCTTGAAGATACAAGAAAATAGTGTTACTGCTAAAGTGGGAAGATTCAGATAAGATATGGGATAATCTTTTAGAAGGTGTTATGGACCGTAAAGTAGGAAAATAACGACAGCGAATAGGGTCCAGATGGGAACAATCAATATATATATTATTTTTGGCTGAAAATTGGTACGATAGTAGTTTTTGACATGAATAAGAAGAATCCGGTGAAATTTTTAACAAAAAATGATATGGGGGGGGTCTCCAGCCCCTAACCCCATTTTTAGGGGTTACAGGTAACCCAGGGGTCCCAAACTTGGGACTTTTACTATTTATTATTAAATGAATTAATATTGTGAATTTCAAGGGCGTAGCCCAATTATAAGGGATACTTTACTCTTATGAGCCACTATCATAATACGGTATTGAATTTTGAAATTTCTCGGTTTAAAATTGCACCGACTCAGAGCAAATTTTCCATTAATGTATTTTAACTTTTATATCAAAGTGGTTATTAAGATTATTATTTACAAAATTTTAAAAGGAAATAGCGATGACTAATGCATTCACAATTCCCTTGATCACGATTGCAAATCAACCACTCGCGAATCCAGTCATCAAAACCCAAAAGGAAAACTGGCCACAAGTGGCGAATGAAGTAATTTAAAATAAATTACGACACATATATATATATATATATATATATATATATATATATATATATATATATATATATATATATATATATATATATATATATATATATATATATATATATATATATATATATATATATATATATATATATATATATATATTTATATATATATATATATTCACACCTATACTATATTATATATATATATATATATATATAAAATAAGACACATATATAATATATATATATATATATATATATATATATCATATTGTATAAGTTAAATGAAATTATTTATAACTCATGCCTTACTATATTGTACATTGTATTTAAAATTTAAGGATTAAAAACAAACAAACCTTAGGGTTGTTAGTCCGCTAATTGCGGAATTGTGGATTTAAATTGCTGAATGATTTAGGTATTCCGCTAATTGCAATTCCGCAACTTTTTTCAAATTATCGCAATCGAAATTCCGCATTTTTTTTGGTAGTGCTGAATTGCGAACTTAAATTGCGGAATGCCCTCCTCTGAGTAGTAGTAGTAGCAGCAGTAGTAGTAGTAGTAGTAGTATAGTAGTAGTAGTAGTAGTAGTTGTTGTTGTTCTTGTTGTTGGTATTGTATAGGTAAAGCGAAGACTTTAACTGTTTTAAATGATGAAAAACAATGGCATTTTACATCAGAAAAATAATCCTGTTTAAAATATTACCCAGTCCCTCATTATATATATATATATATATATATATATATATATATATATATATCTATATATTTATATATAAAACTTTATATATATATATATATATATATATATATATATATATATATATATATATATATATATATATATATATATATATATAATATTATATATATATATATATATATATATAACTAATATATACTATACTTCTTTATATATATATATATATATATATATATATATAATATATATATAGATTTAAGACCACATTTATAAATAAATAATATATATATGTAAAAATAAATAAATATATATATATAATATATATATATATATATATATATATATATATATATGAGTCTATGGAATGTACAGTAGCTTGTAAGTAACTAGATGAGTCTTTACAGAAACCACGACTTCTCTCTCAAGGAATTATGTTTACAAAATCAAACAATAATTATTATTATTATTATTATTATTATTATTATTATTATTATTATTATTATTATTATTATTATTATTATTATTATTATTATTATTATTATTATTATTATTATTATTATTATTATTAGATAATATTTTGTGAAGGTTCATGATTTATATGAATAATCAGTTTTAATTATATAGTTCTTATTTAAAAAGATAAATTATATAAAAAAAAAATCCGACATTTGCTCTTTGTATTCTGTTTTGAATTTCTGTACGTCCTTTAATGGTATTTGGGTTTATATTATACAACAGATACCCATGACAATGAAGAAAAATTTCATCAGGGAAGGACAAACTAAGGGCATGAAAGCCTACTGCTGATACGTATTAACAAATGCAAGTCCCTTAAGCAAAACCCTAGCGGGAGAAAAAGGGTAATAAAAAAAATAAGATGAATTTTGCATCGTAAAAGTTTAGAAAATCTCACCAAAATAAATTTTTTTTAAAGGTTAAAAGTCTACAGTATCTTAAATACCTTTAATTAACTTTGAATGACTTTTTGTGATGAAAGGTTATCGGAATGGATTTTATTAGTTCGTCGAGAAGTGGATAAATTCATGAAAGAGAAAGATGTGATTAACATTAGTAATCAAAAGCCAAG
>JABUQX010110073.1:20000-30000 GCA_015478945.1 Trachelipus rathkii | reverse complement strand
CAACTTCTGAAGGTTCATCTTTGATGACTCATCTTTGATGACGTCATCTTTGATACCATCTATATTGATGATTCATCTTTGATGAAATCACCTTTGATGGCTCATCTCTTCCCACATCATAGAACAGAGTTAATATTAATGTCTTCCCAAGTTCATAAGCTGCCCACCAGGGCGCAGCAAGCCCCCTCCCCGCAAAGGATGGAGGCCCCGCACCCGCAGACGCAATATTCCCGCGCGAATGAAAAATATATATACTATAAGTCATTCATTTTTATTTCATACTTAAACATTTCAAAGAATTTCGTTTCAAATATACTACGAGTCATTCATTTTTACTACAATTGTACGAAATTTTATTAAAAACATATACTTTACATACCTTAAAGCAGTAAAGCAGTAAAACAATAGAGGTGTTATTACCTAACACCTAGGGGATTAGTATGCCTTTGTTTTACTGCTTTACTGCTTTAACTTTCTGCTTTACTGCTTTAACTCATGTTTTACTGCTTTAACTTTCTGCTTTACTGCTTTAACTCATGTTTTACTGCTTTAACTTTCTGCTTTACTGCTTTAACTCATGTTTTACTGCTTTAACTCTCTGCTTTACTGTTTTAACTCTCTGCTTTACTGTTTTAACTCTCTGCTTTACTGCTTTAACTCATATATTTATTAACATTATGTTTTCTTTTATATTTTTTATTTTGTTTTAATACTTTTTATTTATTATTTCTATTTTTATTTTTGTTTTAATACTTTTTTATTTTTTATTTGTAATGTAAGAATAAAAACACAGAGTTTCGGTTATATAAACATTTTATTTTAATAAAATTGTACGAAATTTTATTAAAACATATACTTTACATACCTTAAAGCAGTAAAGCAGTAAAACAATAGAGGTGTTATTACCTAACACCTAGGGGATTAGTATGCCTTTGTTTTACTGCTTTACTGCTTTAACTTTCTGCTTTACTGCTTTAACTCATGTTTTACTGCTTTAACTTTCTGCTTTACTGCTTTAACTCATGTTTTACTGCTTTAACTTTCTGCTTTACTGCTTTAACTCATGTTTTACTGCTTTAACTCTCTGCTTTACTGTTTTAACTCTCTGCTTTACTGCTTTAACTCATATATTTATTAACATTATGTTTTCTTTTATATTTTTTATTTTTGTTTTATTACTTTTTATTTATTATTTCTATTTTATTTTTGTTTTAATACTTTTTTATTTTTAATTTGTAATGTAAGAATAAAAACACACAGAGTTTCGGCCATATAAACATTTTATTTTAATAAAATTGTACGAAATTTTATTAAAAACATATACTTTACAACCCTTAAAGCAGTAAAGCAGTAAAACAATAGAGGTGTTATTACCTAACACCTAGGGGATTAGTATGCCTTTGTTTTACTGCTTTACTGCTTTAACTTTCTGCTTTACTGCTTTAACTCATGTTTTACTGCTTTAACTTTCTGCTTTACTGCTTTAACTTTCTGCTTTACTGTTTTAACTCATATATTTATTAACATTATGTTTTTTATTTTGTTTTAATACTTTTTATTTATTTTATTATTATTTTTATTTATTTTTATTATTATTTTTATTATTTTTATTATTTTTATTATACTTAGTGTTATTTACTTCATGCCTATTGTTATTATTATTTAGAACAATAACCCAGACACACACGCACACACACACACACACATACATAACATATCCACACATTCACTATGACACTTATACACACATTCACTATGACACATTTACCATAGACACCCATTTACACTTATACCACAGTGTGAGTTATCACACACACACACACCTTTACCTTTTACACACACACACACACACACACACACACACACACTTACATATACACACACATTCACTATGATATACACATACACTAGGCACTTGGAGAAACTGTCAGAACCTTATTACTTATGGGTTACCACACTGACACAGATTTGACTCACACAGATTTACTTACACTCACACACAGATTTACTTACACACACAGATTTACTTACACTTGCACACAGATTTACACACACACACACACACACACACACACACACACACACACACCCACGCACACTCACTTACACATATAACGTATAATTTATTAAAACATTTTATGTTTTAATTAAACACATACATTTATATTACTCATTCAAATATAACTAAAATTATTTCAAAGTTTCTTAAAACTTCTATAATAAATCAATCATTATCTTTGAACAAAGAATTTATTATTAACTGTTAATACTTTTTGTTTATAAATTTTATAACTATCAAGTTTTAAAATAACTTTTACTAAAATTTTATGAAATTTTATTAAAAACATATATTTTACGTACCTTAAAGCAGCAAGGTTAGCCCCTAGCACCCCTCTACACCAAGCTATGCCACGTTTTGTTCTATTGACTTACTGCTTTACATCATCTTTAGCCATGTAATAAGTATAAAAATAACAAAATAAGTTCTTCTCTGCTAACATAACATGTATTTTATTAAAATCATTCTAAGTTTTTATTTAAAAATAACAATTATTCACTTACATTTATTCACTCGATGTTAACTAAAAATATTTCAAAGTTTTTAAAATAATTGGGTTTTCTTTATTATTATTATTATTATTTATGTACATTGACAATCATCACGAGAAAACACAACAACCCGCACTCCTTACAGATACAAAACTGACCTCTCTCTGTAAAATGTGTTGAAATAACTACTTTAGGTCTAAATTTAGGATAATCCTTTTTGTAACCCGGGGCGATTTAGGCCTAATTCCAGGTCAAAATATATTTCAAACTGACCTTTTTCTGTAAAATGTGGTGCAATAACTACGTTAAGCCTAAATTTAGGCCTAAATTTAGGATAAGCCTTTTTGTATCCCATGCTGATTTAATCCTAATACCAGGTCAAAAGGTAATTCCCGTATAGACAAGAATCATTGTTATTATTATTTTTATAAATATATTTCAAACTGAAACATGCTGGATCGGTAAGATCCTTTAAGCAGGTAAAAAGGAAATGTTTTCCTTACTTGTGATTGGTCGGGGTAATCCTTATCTCTATATGACCTCGTATGTGATTGGTCGAGAATTATTTTATCGTCTTTTGAAAATTAACTTTGTTCTTTAAACTTGTATTTGAGCAGGTGTGTGTTTTATTATCTTTTAGACCCAAACTCATTTTAAAATCATAGTCATTTTAGCTGTTAAGCGGTGCACAAGTTATCTGATTTGTATTAAAAGTGTTTTATTTTTACTAAGTGTATATCATATTTATAATAAATACTTACATTGAGGAATAATTATTAATTTCACTAGAATAGATAATAATTAATTTCACTGGTTCATAAGCTAACCGCAGGGCTCAGCATGGGCCACCCGCAAAGGCTGCCAGCCCCGCGCCCGCTGGTGCGCCCGCCGCGTCCCCCGCCGCCGCGTGCGCCACCCAGGCGCAATATTTCCGCGTTCCCGCCGCGTGCGCCCGCAGGCGCAATATTTCCGCGTATCCGACCGCCGCGTGCGCCCGCAGGCGCAATATTCCCGCGCGAATGAAATATATATATATATATATATATATATATATATATATATATATATATATATATATATATATATATATATATATATATATATATATATATATATATATATATATATATATATACTTTATATATATATATATATATATATATATATATATATATATATATATATATATATATATATATATATATATATATATATATATATATATATATATATATATATATATTTGTGTGTGTGTGGGTGAGTGTAAGTGTCTATGGGTGAACGTAAGTGTATATGTGTATGTGTGTATGTGTGAATAAGAGATATAGTGTATGTGTGTATAAGTGTAAGTGTCTATGGTAAGTGTAACTGCTTATAAGATGAATCATCAATATAGGTGGTATCAAAGATGACGCCATCAAAGATGAGTCATCAAAGATGAACCACTAAAGCAGAGGTACCAAAGCAAAGTTATTAAAGTTGAGGTATCAAAAGCGGAGGCATCAAAACTGAGACATCAAAGTTGAGGTATCAAAAGCTGAGGCATTAAAGTTGGGGGGATCAAAATATCGAGTGGGTGGGTGCGTATGTGTAAGTGTGTATGTGTGTGTGTGTGTGTGTGTGTGTGTGTGTGTGTGTGTGTGTGTGTGTGTGTGTGTGTGTGTGTGTGTGTGTGTGTGTGTGTGTGTGTGTGTTCTAGCTAATTATTTGTGTTGCCATTTATTAATTTTAAACGTAACATGACTGTAAAGTCATAGAATGTGTAATGTATAAAGGTAATAAAGATAAAAAACTGTAGGTGTCCTCATAGCGCAGTGTATTAAGCGTATGTACTTCAGGTGTTATTGTATGATGAAGGTATGAAACCTTGACATACAGAGGTTCACGTTACCAATAGGGATGGGGAGTTCTCTGGTAATTAGTACTTAAAGGACCTGAAACCCGGGATACTCCGGTTGACATACGCTCACATCCACGTTCGGGCTATGAAGATACCTTTTATTTTGGGCGGTGGATTCGAACCAGCGGAAATATTGCGCCTGCGGGCGCCCGCGGCAGGCGGGAATATTGCGCCTGCGGGCGCACGCGGCGGGCGGGGACGCGGCGGGACGCACCAGCGGGTGCGGGGTTGGCAGCCTTTGCGGGTGGGGCTCATGCTGAGCCCTGGTGGTTAGCTTATGAACTAGTGAATTAATTATTATCTATTCTAGTGAAATTAATAATTATTCCTCAATGTAAGTATTTATTATAAATATGATATACACTTAGTAAAAATAAAACACTTTTAATACAAATCAGATAACTTGTGCACCGCTTAACAGCTAAAATGACTATGATTTTAAAATGAGTTTGGGTCTAAAAGATAATAAAACACACACCTGCTCAAATACAAGTTTAAAGAACAAAGTTAATTTTCAAAAGATGATAAAATAATTCTCGACCAATCACATACTAGGTCATATAGAGATAAGGATTACTCCCGACCAATCACAAGTAAGGAAAACATTTCCTTTTGCTTAAAGGATCTTACCGATCCAGCATGTTTCAGTTGGAAATATATTTATAAAAATAATAATGAACAATGACTCTTTTCTATACAGGGAAATACCTTTTGACCTGGTATTAGGATTAAATTAGCCCGTCTACAAAAGGATTATCTAAATTTGGAGCCTAAGAATTTAAGCCTAACGTAGTTATTGCACCACATTTTACAGGAAAAGGTCAGTTTGAAATATATTTGACCTGGAATTGAAACCCAAATCCGGGTTACAAAAAGGATTATCCTAAATTTAGACCTAAAGTAGTTATTTCAACACATTTTACAGAGAGAGGTCAGTTTCGTATCTGTAAGGAGTGCGGGTTGTTGTGTTTTCTCGTGATGGATTGTCAATGTACATAGATAATAATAATAATAATAAAGAAAACCCGAATTATTTAAAAAACTTTGAAATATTTTTAGTTAACATCGAGTGAATAATATAAATGTAAGTGAATAATTGTTATTTTTAAATAAAAACTTAGAATGATTTTAATAAAATACATGTTATGTTAGCAGAGAAGAACTTATTTTGTTATTTTTATACTTATTACATGGCTAAAAGATGATGTAAAGCAGTAAGTCAAGAGAACAAAACGTGGCATAGCTTGGTGTAGAGGGGTGCTGGGGGCTGACCTTACTGATTTATTGCTTTAAGGTACTTAAAATATATGTTTTTAATAAAATTTCATAAAATTTTAGTAAAAGTTATTTTAAAACTTGATAGTTATAAAATTTATAAACAAAAGTATTAACAGTTAATAATAAATTCTTTGTTCAAAGATAATGATTGATTTATTATAGAAGTTTTAAGAAACTTTGAAATAATTTTAGTTATATTTGAATGAGTAATATAAATGTACGTGTTTAATTAAAACATAAATGTTTTAATAAATTATACGTTATGTGTGTAAGTAAAGGGATGTATAGTGGTGTGTGTGTGTGTGTGTGTGTGTGTGTGGTGTGTCGTGTAAATCTGGCATGTGCAGGTGCCAGCCAAATCTGTGTGTGGAGGTAAGTCACAGTATTGAGTGTAGAGTAAATCTAATGTGAGTGTAAAAATAAATCCATTAACAGTCATAAGAAATGAAACTCTAATGTGTGGTGTAAGTCTTTAAATATAGGATCATCTATGGACAAATGTCTCATCATAGTGCATCGTGTGTAGTATCATAATTGAATGTGCTATAAGAAATTAGTAAGTGTGTGTGTGTGTGTGTGTGTGTGTGTGTGTGTGTGTGTGTGTGTGTGTGTGTGTGTGTGTGTGTGTGACCACATGTGTATAAGTGTAAATGTAAGTGTCTATGGGTAAATGTAAGTGTCATAGTGAATGTGTGTATAAGTGTCATAGTGAATGTGTGTATAAGTGTAAGTGTATGTGTGTGTGTGTGTGTGTGCGTGTGTGTGTGTTTGTGTGTGTATGTGTGTTCTAAATAATAATAACAATAGGCATGAAGTAAATAACACTAAGTATAATAAAAATAATAAAAATAAAATAATAAAAATAATAAAAATAATAATAAAAATAAATAAAAATAATAATAAAATAAATAAAAAGTATTAAAACAAAATAAAAAAAACATAATGTTAATAAATATATGAGTTAAAACAGTAAAGCAGAAAGTTAAAGCAGTAAAGCAGAAAGTTAAAGCAGTAAAACATGAGTTAAAGCAGTAAAGCAGAAAGTTAAAGCAGTAAAACAAAGGCATACTAATCCCCTAGGTGTTAGGTAATAACACCTCTATTGTTTTACTGCTTTACTGCTTTAAGGGTTGTAAAGTATATGTTTTTAATAAAATTTCGTACAATTTTATTAAAATAAAATGTTTATATGGCCGAAACTCTGTGTGTTTTTATTCTTACATTACAAATTAAAAATAAAAAAGTATTAAAACAAAAATAGAAATAATAAATAAAAAGTATTAAAACAAAATAAAAAATATAAAAGAAAACATAATGTTAATAAATAAATGAGCTGTAAAGCAGAGAGTTAAAACAGTAAAGCAGAGAGTTAAAACAGTAAAGCAGAGAGTTAAAACAGTAAAGCAGAGAGTTAAAGCAGTAAAACATGAGTTAAAGCAGTAAAGCAGGAAGTTAAAGCAGTAAAACATGAGTTAAAGAAGCTGAAAGTTAAAGCAGTAAAGCAGTAAACAAAGGCATACTAATCCCCTAGGTGTTAGGTAATAACACCTCTATTATTTACTGCTTTACTGCTTTAGGTATGTAAAGTATATGTTTTTAATAAAATTTCGTACAATTTTATTAAAATAAAATATTTATATAACCGAAACTCTGTGTGTTTTTATTCTTACATTACAAATTAAAAATAAAAAGTATTAAAAACAAAAATAAAATAGAAATAATAAATAAAAAAGTATTAAAACAAAATAAAAAATATAAAAAGAAAACATAATGTTAATAAATATATGAGTTAAAACGTAAAACAGAGAGTTAAAACAGTAAAGCAGAGAGTTAAAACAGTAAAACATGAGGTGAGTTAAAGCAGTAAAGCATGAGTTAAAAACAGTAAAGCAGAAAGTTAAAGCAGTAAAAACATGAGTTAAAGCAGTAAAGCAGAAGAAGTTAAAGCTGTTACAGATGAGCTAAGCAGTAAAGCAGAAAGTTAAAAACAGTAAAAACAGTAAAACAAAGGCATACTAATCCCCTAGGTGTTGGGTAATAACACCTCTATTAATTCTTACTACTGCTTCTTTGCTTTCGTATGTAAAAAGTATATGTTTAATAAAATTTCATTTTCAATTGTAGTAAAAATGAATGACTCGTAGTATATTTGAAACGAAATTCTTTGAAAATGCTTAAGCATGAAATAAAAATGAATGACATATAGTATATATTTTTCATTCGCGCGGCGGGTCGCACCTGTGGGTGCGGGGCCTCCATCCTTTGCGGGGAGGGGGCTTGCTGCGCCCTGGTGGGCAGCTTATGAACTTGGGAAGACATTAATATTAACTCTGTTCTATGATGTGGGTAAAGATGAGCCATCAAAAGGTGATTTCATCAAAGATGAATCATCAATATAGATGGTATCAAAGATGACGTCATCAAAGATGAGTCATCAAAGATGAACCTTCAGAAGTTGAGGCATCAATGCTGAGACATTAATGCTGAGGCATCAATGCTGAGGCATTAATGCTGAGGCATCAATGCTGAGGCATTAATGCTGAAGCGTCAAAATATCGAGTGTGTGAGTGTAAGTGTAAGTGTACCTGTGTGTGGGTGTGAGTGTAAGTGTATATGGTTTAATGTAAGTGTCTATGGAGAGTGTAAGTGCTTATAAGTGTTATAAAAATACTAACTCATAGTAGGAAGCATCCTAGCAACTTGTAATATACACCAATCGATTCCTCATACCTTATTACCTAGGGGTAGACACCCATATTAGGGCTATTCTAGGCTCAGGGGAGGCTAGAAAAGGCTTGAAAAAAGTGGCACTCAGTTGGCACTATGTGGCACTCACTTGGCACTATGTGGCACTCACTTGGCACTCATTGGCACTCACTTGGCACTCATTGGCACTCATTGGCACTCACTTGGCACTCACCTGGCACTCACCTGGCACTCATCTAATACTCATAGAACACTAATAGAACATCCCTAGGTACTTCTTACGGTGATTGGGAACCATCAAAGCCATCAAGTTAGCGTGGGTCAAAATTGACCCATGGTATATGGCAAGGTTAAGGACGAAATATCATGGTCAAACAAGGTAAAGACATCAAAAAATAGGGCTAAGCCCATAAAGGAAGACAAAAATTACCGTGGGTCAAGAAATTGACCCCACGGTATATGTGGAAGTAAAAGCCAGGAATATCATGGTCAAACAGAGTAGAACATCAAAAATAGAGGCTAAGCCTAAGGAAGATCAAAAATTACCGTGGGTCAAAAATGACCCATGGAGACCAAAGGGTTGGTCGAAAATTTCCGTGGGCCAAAATTGACCCATGGAAGACCAAAGGGGAAGCCAAAAATTACCGTGGGCCAAAATTGACCCATGGTATCCGTCATGGTCAAACAAGGTAAAGACATCAAAAATGGGCTAAGCCCCTAAAGGAAGATCAAAAATTACCGTGGGCAAAAATGGCCCACGGTCGAAAAAAATAGGGGGCGTAAAATAGGGGGGTAATACGTACAACGGTTGCTGACGCAACCGTTTGGCGCAACCCTTCTTCGAAGGGTTGCAAAAATTAGGGTTGCCAAAAATTAGGGTTGCCAAAAATTAGGGTTGCCAAAAATTAGGGTTGCTCAAAAATTAGGGTTCTCAAAAAATTAGGGTTCTCAAAAAATTTGGGTTCTCAAAAAATTAGGGTTCTCAAAAAATACCGTGGGCCAAAAATGACCCATGGAAGAAAGGGTTGGTCGAAATATCATGGTCAAACAAGGTAACGACATCAAAAAGGGCTAAGCCCCTAAAGGAAGATCAAAAATTACCGTGGGCAAAAATGGCCCACGGTCGAAAAAATTAGGGGGCGTAAAATAGGGGGTAATACGTACAACGGTTGCTGACGCAACCGTTTGGCGCAACCCTTCTTCGAAGGGTTGCCAAAAATTAGGGTTGCCAAAAAAAATTAGGGTTCTCAAAAAATTAGGGTTCTCAAAAAATTAGGGTTCTCAAAAAATTAGGGTTCTCAAAAAATTTGGGTTCTCAAAAATTAGGGTTCTCAAAATTGTACCGTAGAAAAATACCGTGGGCAAAAAATGACCCATGGAAGACCAAGGCAGTAAAAAAAAAGTAAAAAAAAGGTAAAGGCCCAAAAAGGTCAAGGTCAGGTAAAAAATTTGGGCTCAAAAAAGGTCAAGCCCAAAAAGGTAAAGGTCAAAAAAGGTCAAAGGCAGGTAAAAAATTGGGCTCAAAAAAGGTCAAGGGAAGGTAAAATCACCGTTGGTCATTTTGAC
>JABUQX010110073.1:0-12500 GCA_015478945.1 Trachelipus rathkii | reverse complement strand
ATATTCTACTATACTATAAGAACAATATTATATATCGAGAGATTTATACTAATATATTATTTATATTATTATGTAATATTATATATAATATAAAGTGTATATATATAATATACCTAAATATAATAAATATATAAAAATAATTATATATCAATGAGGGGCTGTTTTTTTTAAATAGGATATTGATAACGCATGCCGGTTTTTCAATCATTTAAACAGTTAAAGCCTCGCTTTTACTTCTTAGACATAAATATACTCCACTATTACTACTATTATTTTAATTACTATACTTTCTATTATTCTATTTATCTTATTATACATGTCAAATCATGATAATGTTATTATATTAATATATTTTGACACCAATATTCTGGGCAGTTTATTCATTTTGGAAACTCTTACATTAAATTATCAAAAATCCAGCTACGAAATTGGTCCAACAAATTAAAGAATTTACTATCCTTAATATTAATACTTATTTATACTTACAGAATCTTCTCTCAATTTCATTTCAATCTAATTTGATATTTTATTTACAAAGAGAAACTCTTATCCTCTTTGTGATTTGATTTAAATAGTTTATTTATAACTAATATTTTTCATAGCTTTTGTTCTATTTAACTTGGCTTTGATAATTAAGTAATCTATTCTTCTCTTTAATTCATTTATCCACTTCTCACGTCCTAATAAATCCATCCGATAAAACCTTATCACCAAAATATCACATTCAATATCTATATAATGCTACCACACCCTAGACTCTTAAGCCTTTAAAAAAACATAAAAAATTGATTTCCATAAATTATTGACAAGCCGGTCTATAAATCGTTTTTTTTTTTTTTCCCTCCCTCTTTTTTTTTGTATACTTTTTCTCCCTCAAAGTGCTAAGGACTTGCTAAGTTAATAGTATAGCAATTTCTTCCATTCCCTTAGTGTCCTTCCTGAATGACCTTTCTCATGTCATGGTATCTTATATAACATAAAACAGAAATGTGTTAAGACAATCAGAAATCAGAAACAGAAAAAATAATAAAAAAAATCAATTCAGAGATTTTTTTTTAATATTATATCTCTTAAATAAAAACTACGAATATTACAAAAATCAATGTTGAAGACCTTCACAACATCATTATATATTTATCTAATACATATATATAATCACAATAAAATAATAATATATAAAATAAAATATTTGAATAACAATAATAATAATCAAAATGCATAAAAACAATATTTAGTCTATTACTATAACAATAATAATAATAATCAATTTAATAATAATATTAATATAATAATGATAATAATAATAAAATAATAAAAAAATAATAATAAATAATAATAAAATAATAACAATTATCATATAAAAGAGAATAACAGAAAAATTATTATAAAAAACATACTGGTAATTAATAATATTATCATCATTATACTAGTAATAGTAGTATTGATATTCATTCCATATTTCTATTTATCCCTCTCCTAGAATATTTCTGATTTTCTAAAAAATTCAATGATATGAAATAATAATAATAATAATAATAATAATAATAAAATAAACATAATAATATCACCAATAATAATAATAACCAAAAATTTTCGTATTTATAATGTCCTTCGAAAAATAACCGGATCATAATTCCTTCTTTAAATAATAATATATGTTATTATAGATCAAAGTAATAATACATAATAATAATAAAAATAAATAATGAAAAAATAAAATAATATATCAATAATAATAGTAATATAATAATAATAATAATAATAATAATAATAATAATTAATAATTAAATAAATAATAATTATCATAATCAATAATAATAAAATAAAATAATAATATATATAATAATAATAACTAATAATAGAAAATATAATAATGAAATAATAATAATAATATAAAAAATACATATAACTAAAAAATTCCGTAATATAATAAATAAATCAAACTCAATAATTCAAATCAAATAGTACTTACCAAAATATCAATTATATAAAAAGCTAATACAACAGTTCGTTTATTGTTTTGTATTTTATGGAAAATTTATCATAAATATTCATATAGAATCAACACTAAAAAAAAAATTTTCTTTAGATAAAAAAAGTTATCGTTATGAACAAAAGAAAAGTCTATATTTCTTATTTGGGTAAAACTTTAGATTATTGATCTTCTAATGATAGCCTTATATTCTACTTTCTTTGCACTATGGAACAGTCGAAATTCAAATAGTGCAGAACGTACAGACATAAGTAAAGTTGTTAGCCACGATTTTCAACCACATATAGTCAATGGTAGTAGAGTTATTGTATAAATTTGGTCCAGCCTGATGACTATCAACTTTTAAAACTAACAACTATATATAGGACAGAAGTAAGAATAACACCAAAACAACCACACAACATCAACAACAATAATAATTATAATAAAATAAGAATAATAATAATAATAATATAATAATAATAATAAAATATATAATAATAATAATAATACTAATAATAAAATAATAATAATAATAAATAATAATAATAATAAAATAAAATATATAACTACTACTACTACACTACTACATACTACTACTACTAATAATAATTAATAATAATATAATGATATATAATACCATAAACTATAATAATTCCACATACTCTCTCTCAATTATGTATTATAACTTATTATTCTACTATATCTAATATTATTATAAATTTGTTATTAGAATATAGTGTCAAGTTAAGAATTTATATTATTATTTTATTATTATTTATTATTTTTAATAATAATATTATATACCACTAATTATAATCAATAGGAAACCGCAACTCATTATAATTATATACATATAATTGTCGTTTATAATTATTATTCTATTATTATTTATGTATATGATTTTTATATCATCAATCAACTCATATTTATTTAAACTATTATATTTTACTATAATAGGATTTGCAAGAATATTATAGAGATTGATAATTATTAATTATCTATTATATTATTAATTATAATAACAAAGTATTATTATTATTCTATTAGTTTAATAGAGATATTATTATATTAAGATATATGGTACACATGTGCATTATCTCTATGCTTTCAATTTAACATACTGATTCGAAACTTCCTTTGTTTAACTACTCTTTTGTTATTTATACATCTATATAGTATAAACATATAAGACAGTTTTCTATATATAATTATATATATAATATAGTCTCTATAAATAACCAAAAATCTTTTGAGGAGAAAACATATATTCAATGCGAATAGTGACTTATAAGTTGATAGTTCTTCCCAAATAGTCATTTACTGTTATTTATAAGGGGAAATAAAACTCTATATATATATAACATTTAAAATATAAAAATTCAAGTTTTAAAAATCTGTCTAAGAGATCTTTAAACTATTGAAGCATATTATTTATAGGCAATATATTTATATTATAAAATAAATATCCTTTATATATATCAGTCATATATCACTTAGCTTTATAAAATTATATTCATTTTTAATATATAATATATTTAATACTTATATATAACTAAAAATCAATATAATACTATAGGAATTCATATTTCTAATGTACATCTAGCAAAATAAATAAATATAACTTAACTTAATATTACCACATATAATGGGTGGTTTCTTTTGATGACAGGCAATACTATACTGGTAATGTCTCACGTACACCTAAACTTACAATGTTAGCCATTGATATTAGTAATAAATAATACAAGTCATTCTTAATAATATATGCTATAATTCTTGATCTACTCAAACAAAAATGAAAATTTCAAAAAATATGAGAAACAGATTACGCATTTAGCAAGTTATTGTGATTTCTGATAACACAGATGAAATTATAGAACATCTCAATTATATTTAAAAATAGCGTTTCGTCTCAGTAAAAAGAAGATATTGGTGTCTAATAAATGAATATAATTGTTTACATAACACCACAACGACAATATTGAACCTCTACTAAATATCATAACAATATTAATAATAAAGATACGTCATAGTAGTATTATAATTTATGGGTATTTATATATATAATTGTTTATATCATGTAACCAATAAATGGAGTTTCCTGATTTCTCTATTCCGCCTGGTACACCATAAGACGTAAAAATCATTTATATTACAGAGGCAAAATATACTAGGATATTAGTGATCTATATTTATTATATTAAATACATGCAATCAAAAATCAGAATTAGTTATATATATTAATCATTCTAGGGCAACATATTTAGAGTAACCTCCCCCCCTCCCACCCTTCCTCCTCTTACATACTCATCTCAACCCAGCAAATGAAATAAGCTAAAGATCAAAATAACTCTTATATTATATACGTACCTCTACTATATTATATATTATATATAATTAAATAATAACAGTAATTGATAGGAAAAGAAAATCAGTGACATCACCATCAGAAATCGCTATTCGCCCCCTCCCTCTTCTATTTTATATTACCCACGAGTCTAGTAAAATCTATACCAACATCTCAAAGTAAGTAAAAATCTTATGTAAATTTAAAAAGTAATACCCTTAGCCACGGTGATGATGTCAAACACGTCTCAGGCCCTAGTAGATGATTATCAGCGCATCGTGAGTAATTTCCATCAACTTAATTCACCATGCAATCGTCCGCTCAATAACAATTGATAAGAGATTTCAAGATTAATTATTTTAACTTTATACAAATTAAAATCACTGAATGAGTATATATATAATATTATATATATATAATATATAAATATATACTCTTTATACTATATATAATATATATATAATATATAATAATCGATATTTTATATAATAATAATAATTATATATATATATATATATATATATTTATTATAATTATATAGTATATATATTATATATATTAATTATATATATATTAATAATAATTAATTATAAATTATATTAATATAAAAATAATCATGATATATATATTATATATATAATATATATTTAATATAATTAATAGATATATAAATATATATAATATATATATTATAGTGTGATATATTTATATTATATAATAATTATATATAATATAGATTAATAATATGTATATATATATAGAGTTAATACATACAACATATATTTAAAAAATAAAAAAATTAAATTTATGATCACACAGCTGAAAAAAAACACGAAGACTCAAAAGATAAAAATATTTAACCCTAATAAAAACAATGGTTCCAAAAATCAAAATCTGAAACATGACGCACTCAGAATATACCTTGCTTTAGAGCATCAGAATTTATCCATGCAGCTTCTCGTGTAAAGATATAATTGACTACCACGCACAATAGAGTATTATAAGACCAGCAAATTCAATCAGTCAGGTAGTCTGCTCCTCATGACTATCCTCTCGATTGGACACGGGGTGAAATCCCCCCTCTATTCCCCTTAGTCTTCAAAAGCCCCAAACAAGTGAAATAAAAATTTTTGTAAAATTTTCCACGAATAAATGAAAAAAAAAAAAAAAAATATTATTAATAATAATAAAAGAAAAAAATTGCAACGAAAAAAATACGTATTAAAAACTAATAAAAGCTACAGTTAAAGTCTTATGAGAAAGCATTTCACTTTAAAAAACATATATGAATAAAGCCTAAATGAAAGGTCATTATATACCTCGATTTTCTGATTCTTATATCTAGTCGACGTCGCAAAAAAAATGCAACATTTGTTTGTTCATGGTAGATCTATTCAGTAAATAAATATTCCATATATATGAACAAGAACACTTGACTATACATTCAGATTAACTAATTGTGACCATTACTTATATATTATAATATAAATATATATATATATATTATATAGTATTAATAAATATTTATAAATATTAAAATAAGTGTATTGCATAAAATTTTATTTCTATAATATGTTTATAGTTTAAAGTTGTTTAAAATGATATATAATATTATATACAAATATTTTACTATTTAAATTATTTCTTTCTTCTGTTACAAAATGTTTTGGATATTTATTCTATTTATATTCCATTTAATAATAATATATATAATATAATATATATATATTATGTATATATAGATACATTACCAAATAAACGTATATATCCCTTAATAAACACCGAATTGGGATGAATATAATAATATATATATATAATATTATATATATAATTATATATATTATATTATATATTAATATATATATATATATAATATATATATATATATTATTAATTAATATATTAGAATGTTTATTGCTGTTAAAAAATTATACTTATCTAAATATGATTATTACTTCCTTACTCTTGTAAACTTCTACAGTGCATCATAATATATATAAGTAATAAATAAAAAAAATCCATTAATTAATAAGGATCTGTCTGATGTAGACGTGGTCCTCGACCCTAATCAAAGATAATGAGTGGATCTATGTGAAGGGTGATATGTCTGTGTTTGATAAAGAGTAAAAATCTAGCTATCCTTCTACTGAATTACTTGATAGAGTGGGAAGTGGCGACACATACGTCTGAATGATACATGAGAAATAAGCAACTATCAGAGATCTACATAAGTGAAATACTATGTCTTATGATTAACGACTGTGCAGATTTTCGATAAACATTCAGTGTAAGGCTAGATTTACATGTTACAGGTAATCGCGAACAATATAATGTTTATCTAAGCAAATAAGAGATATGATATTATTAGAGAAGAGTTATCCATTGTTAATGTATTTTCACATGAGATACGTAGTGAGTAGATGTAGAGAGAAGAGAGTGATAGGATTAAACCGCAAACGACCTGTAATATATCCATTTAGAGATGAGAGAGAAGATAGATTAGTGAATAATGTAGAGAGAGATGAGAGTTAACAGATGTAGAGATAAATGAGATATAAGTAGTAAAAGAGAGGATGAGATATTGAATATAGATAGAGCATAGAGAATCGGATGAGAGATAATAAGGAGAGAATTCAGAAGGTGATAAGTAGCTGATCAGTTACCTGGATTATTCTAAATGTTATAAGTTTAATTGAAATATATTATTATATGATACTAATTATAAGTATTAAATATATATTATAGAAAAAGAATATTACTATTATATATAAATATTTAGATTTTTATGAATATTATTTATAGATTAATTTATTATAAATTAGATATATATTATATACAGCTACTGATATTATTATATAATCTACGTATAAATATATATATAGATATATCAGCATCTAAGTTTGCTAGGTGTTAGGCGCCGCTTAAGCTAATCCTTTTATTTAATTACATCTGAATTATTCTAATAGAATATCTGATGTATCAAAAAATAGAATAAATGTATTAAAATTACTATAACAACTACTATTATAATCTTCATCTACACATATGCTGTTACTAGTTACAATTGGACATAAAAATACTTATAAGGGAATAGGAAGGGAGGTCGGTGTCATGGATTGCGTTAATTAAATCTGGTAACTCCATATTTCAGCGAAAGAATTTGTCTACAACGAAGCTCTTCAACACTATGATTTTCTATCTTTATTCTCTACAAACTGTTGAAATCAATGTGGCTCTTGAATAACATTATTTCGCACATAGATTGTATGTAAAACCAAGAACTTTATAATTTATATGTAAGTTGGTATATAATTATTATATTATTATGTATTGTATATATATAATTATATAATATTATTATTATATTTAGGATTATATTACTAAATTATTATATATCATTATATAATTATTATTAATTATTATTGAGACCACTTTTTTGAGCTAAAAAAAATCTCCTTATATCCCATAAATTTCCTCCTAATACTGTATTAATATAGATAGGTGGAAAAGTTTTCTATGTAAATAAAAATAAAATTAAGAGAGAAAATAAATAGGTATTATATATATAAAATATTATTATTATATATTTATATTTATTATTACTTTAATTGTGAAAAAAATATTAAATACCTCTAATTAAATATATGATATTTAAATTAATATATATCGTCTGTAACTGGTAGGAAAGAATTATGTATTATATATATAACGCTATATACTACTTTATATATATGATGTGTATCTAAACTTAATATATAAACACCTATTATATATACTAATATAATATATATATTACTTTATATATAATATATATATATAACTAATAATTGACTAATATATATAGTATATATATAGTATATATTAATATATAAAATATAAATATTATTATGTTATTATTAAATACTATTATAATATTATTAATATTATATTATATATAATATATACTTTTAGATATAATATATATAATGATATAATATATAGCTCACACTATTCCGTCAATTACACTGAAGCATACAATAAACTACTGAAGTTAGTATAATATTATTAATATATATATATATATAGTAAACTAAATATCGATATAATATTAATATTAGAGTAATGTATATAATATATTTATAGATTAACTATTATTAAAGATAGTATATAATTATTTAACTATTTATTATATATACTATTAATATACATATTATACTTTTTATATATTAACTATTATTATAAATGTTTTTTTATTATAATTATATATTATATATAATTATATATATATATAATATATAGAGTATATATATATAGATGATGTGGTATATAATATATATACGAGTATTATTTCTTTATTAATTAAATAATAATGTTCTCTTATCTTTCAGCCTCTTCAAGAAGGGATCTATGCCTAGAAAATCTCTCAGTCGCTTAGCATAGCCACTATCTGAGAGTCTAAAACTACCTGACTTATACATATATCTATCCTTTAAGAACTTATGCAAATGTCTCACTACGAAGGTATATTATCTAATCGGACAGAGAGAGCTAAAAGTATAATAGTTATCGATGGGAAGTAAAACTTATGTTTAAAACTTCCAAGCATAGACAATCGATAGCATTATTGTGCCTCTACACCGATATTTGATAAGGCTTATAATATATCTTAATATATTTTCTTTTAGACAAGAATACTTTCTATACCAATCAATTGTATCTCAATACAATTTCTTACTCACATTATATACAATCTCTAAAGAAGCGATCATGCTCTTCAGATCAAGTTCGTCTGCATGAATTGCATGTTTGTGTTTGCAATGCCCAAGACTCAGATTATATTAACGATTAAAAATTCATTAGCTCGATGCCATATACCTGTACGTATGTTATCGAAACTAGCGAAAATATACTCGCTTTTCAAAAACAACCATTTAATTTCTATAGCATTAATAAAGAGAAAGTGCGTTCTCACAAGTAATTGAGACTTAATGTCTATTTATTACATTAAAGTAGACTTAAGGATAAGAAAACCTTAATAGTTCTCTGAAAATCATAATTTAAAATCATAATAATTTTAATAATTGGCTATAAAGAATACATTTAATTATAAATAGATCTTAGAAGTATTTTTTAAAGAAAATTTTAAAATTTTATAACCATATCAAGCTCCCCATAGAAATCATTAATCTAAACTACTTAAAAGCTTATCTATCTATAATAATTTAATCAATCCATCGTAATATTCCAAACCCATTATTACTATATCACCTATATTCTGATGGAATTTTTGTTAGTTCAATTATCTCTGTGAATAAATCTTACATATTTTAATCCTTTATGTAGATATATACTTATATTATAAAATATATCTTGCGCTGTCTTTGTAGCTCTGAAATAACCTAGAACTCCAGTGTTCACAGTAAAGTTCAATGTGTTTGCACCCACATGGAAGTGAAAAAAGAATATGGTGAATCGACCAGCATACAAACTTCGGGCTGTGTAAACTACACAACAACCTTATCACCTCTAAATCTGTTCACATCTCTACTGTGCATTATCATAGTTACAGGAAGAATCTCTATTATTATCAAATTCGTACTGGCCTCTGGTCTTAGAGAAGCTCCTTTTGTCCTTTAATCAACAAGCCATCTTTAGATCCTAATAAATACTTCAAAAGACGTGCTAACAGTGGCTATAACGTATGTTCCTTCATTGCTTGAAGTAGTGATGTATAATAGTATATATGTAATAGTTATATGATTGTATCTTGTGTAGATTAGGATATGAAATAATATACCTATAGTATATTATGTTGTCTTTGTATAAGGATGTATATTCATATCCACAATAGAGGTAAGTTCCAATGAGTAGAAAATAATAGAAAATAGAATAATATAAAATTCTAATATAGTAAATAAATTACGATTCAAGAATCTAATCTATTATTACTCATAAAACTCAACACGAACAGTAACTTATATATGCTGACTCTGTAGGATAATTTGCGTAATTTATATATATATATATATTGTACCTAATCACTCTAGTGTAAAACAAGTATTATCTAATTAATAGGTACTTAAAATTATTAATACTAAACTTTTTCATATATATATAAGAATAATGAATATATATTCTTATATGTCTTATTTATATAATAATAGATCTTATATAATATATGCATTATATTATTTATTATTTATCATTATCTAGATATTATATTAATTAAAATTTTTATGATCAAACTCATCAAATATAATTGATAGTTCAAATAAGTTCGCGGAGGATATATTATATTAATATAATATATACATATGTTATATTATAATAGGGAAGGTAAAGGATAGGGTTCAAGACCCTTAGAACCCCCTATGGTAATATGCTTTAATAAGATACATATTAGTATTATAATATATAGTATATTATAATATATATATTATATACTATATATATAATGATAAAACGACTACTTCAATTATATAATACAGTATATTATATATATAAGTAATAGTAGTTATATGATATTATATATTAGTATATTATAATATTATTTATAAATTATATTACATAATAATAGTCAGTTTAACATATTTCTAATTTCATTTATAATTAGTACTCATATAATATGTCATATTATTATATTCTCTATGCTTGTGAGTTTTATTTTGTATTTTTTGTTATTTTGTACTTTAGTTATAATATTTTTGATATTTTTATAGTATTTGTATATATTATTTTTTCACTATTTTTGATTCATATAAATTATAATTATAAAGTTCATTGCTAGTTAGAAATCGTATATGCAAAACGTCTTGTTAAACAGGAATCTAGAAATAATTAAGCTCTTAGCGACAGAAATCTTAGTAATTTTTCTAGGCTAATATCTCCATCACTTGTGGTTCAATTTGAACAATATTTAAATAAAAATAAGTAATTATCTAATTAATCATGTAATCATATGCCATAGTATTTATAAATATAAGTACTAATTATAATATATATAGTAATATATAATATATATAATACTATATAGTAATAAAAGAATATTAAATATAGTATCAGTGATTAAAAAAAAATATCATTTTATAATAAATAATTGAAAAATATTTCATGTTTTTAACCTAAACCTAACCTTAACTTAAATGAGATATACTCAGCTCAATCCAATAGCCAAACTACCCTATTATACTATATAACCTATACTATATACTAACTTAATAATGGTATATTAATAATAATGCTTTATAGCCATAAAAGACTAATATATCCTTATAAATTGGCAAACCTCTTCATTCTTTTCTTTCTCGCTACTTACACACTTATACTTCTATCTATCTTACTCTAATATAGTACATTATTACTGCAGGCGATATAGATGCCAATTTTGGCCTACAATTTTTTGAATTTAATTATATTAATTTCAGCATAGTTATTGAGTATATGAAAAACCTCTTAAAAATAAAACCATTGCATTCTACCCAACAAGTAATAGATTTTATTAAGTCCAAAAATAGAATATAATTTAATTATATTATAAAACGATAACTAAACTACTATATATGATATATTGTACTATATACTAAGTATAATACCATAGTATAATATATATAATTTATATATATAATATAATATATATATATAATTATAATAAATACTTATATATAGATTAATATACACATAATTTATATTAGAATATATATTAATAATAGTAGTATAATTTATTATATTATTTTATATATTATGATATATATATTATATATATATATATAATAATATATTATATATTATATATATATTATATATAATATATAGTATTATATATATAATAAATAATATATATATATATACTGTATATATATAATATATAAGATTATATTATATAATATTAATAATTATATTATATATAAATAATAGGTATAATTATAGATATACGAATAATTAATTATATACTATTAATCTAAATATATAGTTTAATATATTATATCTTAATTAATATATATATAATAAAAGTATTTATATATATATATACCCCTCTTATATTATATATAATTTAATATATTAATTATATATTATATATGGATATATATATAAATATATATATATCTGCTATAAGATAAATATATTATAATATATTATATATATTTTATATAAATTTTGTACAATAATATATAATAACACTATAAAATATATATATATACC
>JABUQX010110072.1:15000-38380 GCA_015478945.1 Trachelipus rathkii | reverse complement strand
TACCTAAAAGGTGTTGCAGCGATCAAGTTTAGAATTCGTTTTTCGGTTCCCCTTTCGAACGCACTCATAGTTATGGCGCCTACTGGAATCGCAAAAGCGCCTACCGAACGCTTTCAGAATACCAGTTACCTAAGGCTAAAACCTTTTCTTTCCAAGCCGATTATGAGCGTCTATCAGTGACGCCTGATCGGAACTGATATAAGTCGAATCTAAGTGCAAATTCCGGAAAAATAATTTGACTTGAAAAATGACTTTTTATTTCTTTGAGAAATTTTAGATTTAGCACTTAGACCTGTCGACTTAACTTAGACCTTCGACTATACTTAGACCTTCGACTTTTTATCACTTAGACCTTCGACTTAGCACTTAAACCTTCGACTTAGCACTTGACATTCGACTTAGCACTTAGACCTTTGGACTAGCAACTTAGACCTTCGGACTTAGCACTTAGCACCTTCGACTTATTACTAGACCGCGACTTATACTTAGACCGTCGACTGTATACTTAAGCCTATCGACTATATCTAGACCGTTCAGACTTCATGACTTAGACCTTCGACTTAGCACTTAAACCTTATCGACTAACTCTGACCTCTCACCTTGATATCAGTTCCCATTTTCGAAGACTCACTATACATCCGGTTCAACGATGTTTTATACCCTAAAAATCGTCACCCGATCACGTTAGGATCGTGTTTCGGTTCCCTTCGAAAACTCACTATAATATAGTGTCGCCTTACGGGAATCGAAGAAGTCGCTGAACGCTTATCAGAATTACCAGTTACCTAGCTAAAAACATAGCTTGCAATCCGATTTATA
Source organism: Trachelipus rathkii (assembly GCA_015478945.1). Taxonomy (NCBI): domain Eukaryota; kingdom Metazoa; phylum Arthropoda; class Malacostraca; order Isopoda; family Trachelipodidae; genus Trachelipus; species Trachelipus rathkii. The sequence continues at coordinate 37,561 of JABUQX010110072.1, read as the reverse complement.
CGCATATAGTGACGGCCTGCATCGGGGAATCTGTATATAAGTCGAATGTCTAAGTGCAAAAAACTCGAAAAATAATTGACCTTAAAAATTTTGTTATGTATTTTCTTTGAGAAATTTAGATTTTTAGCACTTAGACCTCGACTATACTTACGACATTCGACTATATCATTCCGCTTCGAAACATTTCTGGAATCAGTAAGATAATTCTTCTAAAAAAATTGGAAAAAAAAATTTGTGATTTTGCGGATATTGTTTATTTTATTTTATCTCGAAAACTACGATAGCTACAAGAAAACTAATAACATTCGATGGAATCAGCGAAAGAAAATTGTTCTAAAAATGTAAAAAAAATATATTTTCTGAATTTTTGGGGGCTATTTTATTTTTTCTCAAAAACTACGATACGCCTACAAAGAAAAACTAATAACACTTCGTGGAATCAGCGTAAAGAAAATTGCGGTAAATTAGTTTTTTCGTCTTACTACGATATTCGATATATCGAAACTATATCGATATATCGAGTATTGGATATATCGATATTAATTCGATATTATATTATATATATATATATATATATAGTTATATATATTAATATATATTTATTATAATATATAATATATATATAATAATAGTATATATCAGGCTGTCTAAAGCTGACATCATGTAACTAGAGAACAACAGACCTACAGTAAGGCATACACAATTGTTGCATATGCATGGCACAGAAAAAAAAGATTTTGACCGCAAAAAAATAGGACGCCCGACGAGTGTTAAGGCGCTGTTTTAAAACTAACGAATACCCACGGGTAAACCACCCCGATGTCAGAGTCGAGGTCTCTCGGCCTCTAGTGGACTACGGGGGGGACTAATCCCCCCCTCCGGGATGGTCTCGGAACCCCGGCTCTTTGGTCTTTGGGTGTCGAGGGGGTTCCTCCGACCATCTCCGGGGTATGAAACGACCCCCCCTTCGTCCCCCATCGGCTCGAGCCCCTAAAAAGGGTAAACTCCTTTTTAGGGGCTCGAGCCGAGCCCGTCCACCTATGATATTATATATATATATATATAGTATATATATATAATAATATAATATAATATATATTAATATATATATATTATATAATATATATATTATAAATAATAATATATATATATAGTATATTTAACACTTGAGCTTTACCCTTATTCATTCGCGCATTTATGTAATTTTTTTGTTAATTTAGTCAACCTTAAATTCAGTTTCTATGTTAATTAATTTTTAGAAGAAGTAACTAAACTAAATGATTTTTTTTAAAAAAATTAAAATAAATAATAACCTACATTAAAAGAACTTACGATAGCTACAAGAAAACTAATAACATGTGGACGTCGAATCAGCGTAAGAAAATTGTTCTAAAAATGTCAAAAATTTTTTTGATTTTTTTTTGGGCATATTTTATTTGTTTCTCGAAAACTACGATAGCTACCTAGAAAACTAATAACAATCGTGGAATCAGAACGTACAAAATTGTTTAAAATGAAAAAAAAATGTGGTGTTTGGAATTTTTTTGCTGATATTTAATTATTTTTTCTCGAAAAGCTACGATAGCTACAAGAAAACTAATAACATCGTGGAATCAGCGTAAGAAAATGTTCTAAAATGGCAAAAAAAAAATTTTTTTTGATTTTGGGGCTATTTTATTTTTTTTTCTCAAAAACATATTTATACCTACAAGAAAACAAATAACATTCGTGGAATCAGCGTAAGAAATTGTTCTAAAAAGGGCAAAATTTTTTTTGATTTTTGGGCATTTTTTGTTTTTTTTTCGAAAACTACGATAGCTACAAGAAACTAATAACATCGTGGAATCAGCGTAAGAAAAAAGTATTCTGAAAATGCAAAAAAAAACTTTTTTCGTTTTTTTTTTGGATTTTTATTTTTTTTTGCTCAAAAGATAAATCTACAGAAAACAAATAACCTAGTAATAAGCGTGCTAAGTTTCAGAAATGGCAAAAAAAAATTTTTTGATTTGTTGGGCTATTTATTTTTTTTCTCGAAAACTACATTAGCTGACAAGAAAACTAATAACATTCGTGGAATCAGCGTAGAAAATTGTTCTGAAAATTGGCATAAAAAATATTTTTGATTTTTTGATTGCTATTTTTTCTTTTCTCAAAAAACTACGATAGCTACAAGAGAAATCTAATAACATTCGTGGAATCAGCGTAAGAAATTGTTCTAAAAATGGAAAAAAAAATCTTTTGATTTTTTTGGATATTTTATTTTTTTTCGCGAAAACTACGATAGCTACAAGAAAACTAATTACACTCGTGGAATCAGCGTAAGAAATTGTTCTGAAGAATATGAAAATTTGGTTTTTGTGTTTTTTTTGAGTTATTTATATTTAATTTCTCGAAAAAAGGAAAGGAAGGAAATATTTTTTTCCATTTTTAAACAAATTTCTTACCCTGATTCAAAAAGATTTATTAATTTTTTGAGGAAAAATCGTAGGTTTCGAGAAAAAAAAATAAATGAACCAAAAAAATCAAAAAATTTTTTTTCCTTTTAGACAAATATCTTACGCTGATTCCACGAATGTTATTAGTTTCTTGTAGCTATCGTAGTTTTCGATGGGGTTTTTTTGCAACTTAGACCTTCGACTTATATCTCTGATCCGTTCGTTCGTTTGTTTGTGTGATACTATATAAGTCGAAAGTCTAAGTGCAAATTCCGAAAAATGATTTCGACTTTAAAAAATATTTTTGGGAAATTATTCTCTGTGATTTTTTAGATTTTCACACTAAACCTTTGACTATATCAGTTCCCGTTGAGACGACACTATTAGCTACTGAAGTGATAGTTCATATACCTTAAAAGGTGTTGCTCTTTTAAGGGAAAGTGTTTTTCGGTTCCTTCGAAAACGTCACATATAGGTATAGTTGTCGCCTACGGGAATCCGCAAAAGGCGGCGGAACGCTTTCAATATACCAGTTACCTAACTAAAACTATCTTCAAATGCCGATTATGACGTCATATAGTGACGCCTGATCGAGAACTGATATAGGTCGAAGGTCTAAGTGCAAATTCTGAAAAATAATTTGGGACTTAAAAATTTTGTGAATTACAGGCTGGCACGAAAAAACGTTACTATGTACTAGTCTCGGAGAATTGAGGCAAAATAAAAATTTTTGTAATCCTTAGCGATTATTTTCTAGATCAAACAAAAAAAATTATTATGCGAGATCATAGGAGTATCGCCAAAAGCCCCTTAGAGTGAAGCGTGTCGTAACGAAGTAACAGAAAACTGCGGTCGCCTATCCGAGGCGTCGCGTAATTTGATTTTTTTTTTGTTCTTTATATAAAAAACTCGCTTAAGAACGAAAAATTATTTTGCAGATCTATATCTTTTCGGGACACCATGATGCAACTAATTTAATTCTTGATTCAGCAAATAAAATTAAATTTGAATATTTTATTTGTTTATTTAAATTATATTGTGCTTAATAATCAAAAAATAAATAAAGCTTTTAAAAGATAATTTTTTAATAATCAATTGTCAACTATGCAAAATTTAATTAAATTAAATATTTTCTTAAATAATATCTATGGCTAATAGTAAAAAATAAAGTTTTGGAAAATATAATATCTTGTAAAATTAACATTTGTAGAATGGTAATAATTTAATTAAATTGCATATTTGTTATTTTTAATATGTTTGCGTTAATAATAAAGAAATTCAAGCTTTTTAAAAGTATGTTTGAATATAACTACTGTCAGCTAGCAAAATCTAATTAAAATTAGAAGATTCAATTTAAATTTTAATTTCTTAAATAAAAAATAATTTTTAGTACTGGGTATAGGGTTGTCCTTACTAATCATACATAAGGATCAATCTGAGACACGTAACACTTTTTTCGTCTATAAAAGAAGAAGAGTTTCTCGCGCAAGGGAAAAATGTCATAGTTAATTCAAACCGCACAACGAAGTGCTTCTTTAGCCGAACAGAAACATACGGGCCAAATACGAATTGGTGAAACCGGATAACTTATTATATATAAAATTCCGATTTATCACCTAAAACGCATTCAAAGAAGTTAGGACCTAATTACCTTACTACTAATAATAGGAGATTCTGTAACCCTCCTCCTTTCGATCATTTGGGTTACGCGGCGGACCGAAAATCTTGCCGCTCGGATTTTTATCAATTCGGAGACACTGAAAACGGCCTTGTGATGCAACAGTGGCCAGCTTGTAATCGCCAATTTTTAACGGATCTTGTGATGCGAAAAAACTATAATAAAGTAAACGAATTATATGTCCAAATTTAAGCCAAGAGAGAAGAGAACAGCGCTACGAACGAAAGAGTATTTCCGATCAGAGAAGAACGCAGTGCAAAAGAAAAGATATTACCGTTAAAAGATTAAATAAGACATGAAAGGCAGATTGTAAAGAAAAAGGAATAATGGATATTTTCCTGCTAAATGTAATGCAATAGATAATTTTAGTGAAATTCGTGAGTTTGACAAGAACCTTATTCTTTCAAAAAATACTTAATCTCAAATCATAGAGGTAAATGAAATTAATACAAGAAGCCAGTAGATTTCGTCAATAATGCTAAACCTAAAGAAATACTAATAAAGGTGATTGCGATAATACAGATAAATCAAAGTCGCAAGTTCACTATATAAAAGTCAAATCGTTATAACTTAGCTATAATGATCTACTTCGTAGACATGAAAGGGACATAAGTTAGATCGATAATAAGTAGACTGACATAAGATTTCTAAAAACTATTAATAATAAACTCTAGCGTAAACGTCGGGAATATATAATATATTATAATAATAATTATATTATATAAATAAATAATAAGAATAAAATAATAATATAATAATATAATAAATTAATTAATAATATAATAATGAATAATAATAATTAAAGTCAAGGTAAATGATTTCATTGGGACAGACTTAAATCAATAATATTTCATAGTCCAGAAATATCGATATACACCTAATGTCATGATCTGATCGCATAAAAATTATTAAATAAAGATCTAATAATTTACTTTGATTATATGTCAATATATAGGATGAAAGATAGTCTGAATATGCAAGATTGGATATATTTATCAATATTACGAAGAAATTAATTGTTAATTGCATAATTACGATAAAAGCCCCAAGGAGAGAAAATTTTAAATAGGGGATGCTGTTCTGATATTGTTGCCCACCGAGAGTAATAAATTATTGATGCAGTGGAACATACAACTACCGCTCGAGTCGAAAACGTGACAAATGAAAACGTTAACAAATTATGAAGCGTGGTTCCCAAACGGGTAAATCGTGGCGTTTTTTCTCTTACCACTCATATTTGTTTGCATATTAATAACAATCAATATATTTTTTATAACATGACATATATAGTAAAAAAAATTGAGTTTAATAAAAAAATCATTAAATCTTCATCCTTTCTTTTTACCTATATTAATTTTTATTAAAGAGCTAAAAGGCACGCCAGATCTGCGGATATGCAATTATAGTATAATTCATAGAAGTGGTAATTCAAAATAAAGTATAATATATATACTATTTTGAAGAAGAGTTAATTAATCAAAACGAACCGTGTTTGGAATAATAATATATGTTGAAAAAGAAATTAATTAAACTGGAATGTAAACACACTTTGAAAATTAACGTGAAAAAAATCTATTGGGTTCCTTCCCCTTACGCTCAACGGGGACAAGAAAAAAAACGTTACTTGAATGTAGACTTCTCGGTGAGAATGGAGACAAAATAACATATGCTTATCGCTTCCCTAAAGCGAAGTAATTCGCGAGGAAAAGCAGAAAAAAAGGAAATTACTGGAATCTAGGAGCACGAGTGTGCAGGTAAGGTTTAAGCGTGTTTATTACGGAAAAAAGTAAATAGATCGAAACTGCAGGGTCACCTTTCGCAAGAAAGAAAAAGGGATCTGTCGAAGATCATTTTTACGACAAGCGCTTCGGATATCCGTAAAACTAAAAGCTAGCTGGAGAGAGGTTTATACGACCCTTTGTATACGTTCCGGGAGGAAGTTTGCAGGGCACTATGATAAAGAACACATTATGAAAAATTAACATAAAAAGATATCTAAATAGGTATCAGTAGTAGGGGGTAATGCACGTAGTGCGTAAGAGAAGAAGAGGAATGAAAAGGAATAGAAGATAATTGAAAAAATGAGACAAAAGAAGAGTTTTTACGGAGAATCAGACGTCGCAAAAGCCCCAGGTAAGTTTAAGCGTACGTTACAACATTGTGGATACGCTGCATATGTCCAGCTGGCTTATTAGTTATGCGATATAGTAAGAAAACAGTATCGTAGATTTTGAAGAGAGAAAAAAATAAGAAAACTGCAAAAAAAACAAAAAAACTTTTTTTTTATCAAGTTTTCAGAAACGAATTAATAGCATTGACAAGCTGAAGTCCAACGAGAAGAGATTGATTAGATTTATCCGTAATGTAGTCTAATGCGTAGTTTTAACGGAGAAAGAAAAAAATGAAGAAGAAAGAATAACAGGAAAGAAATATACAAGAAATAATTGTAATAAGTGTAAGAGGTCATTTATGAAAAGATAACAAAGACGTATACTTACGAGGAAAAACAGAACTATAGAAATGACGCCAAATGATACCGAGCTTAATTAGAAAGGAAAAAGTTAAATTAATTTTTGAAAGTATAAATATAAAGCGAATGATTTTCCAAAAGAGAAAAACATTAAATAAATACTAACGAGAAAAAACTAACTAATAGCTGAACAAGAAGAACTAAAATAAATTCGATGGAATCAGACGAGTAAGAAATGATGAATAAGTACTAAAATGACGAAGAGAAAAATGATTATATTGATGTGAAATATTGAGCGAGATATATTATAAATATAATTTATATTAACTCGAAAAGACATAACGATAGCATTGAGCGAAGAAAAATAACATAATAACATAATAGTGGAATCGCAAAAGCGATTTGATCCCTCGCGAGTAAAGATATAGGCGCAAAAAAAAAATATTTTTGAGAATATATTTTGGAAAGAGAGAAGAAGAGAAGAAGAATATTAGTATATTTTTTTTCGTCAAAGAGAACTATAATCATAAGATAGCTTACAGAATAAACAATTAATAAATAACAATTCTGTGAAATATATAAAATGCAACTTTGATTTATCATTTGTTTCTAAAAAGTAAAAATATAGAATTTTTTTTTAAATATTATTTTATGTGTATATAATCAATATATATTTATTTTATCTTCGAAAACTACTAGTCATAAAGTTATTCAAGAAAAACTATTAAAAATCATTTCTGGAAGTACAGCAATTATAAAATGATGATAACAAAAATGGCAATAATAATAATATTTTTGAAATATTTTTTTTAGTGGGTTATATTATTTTTTTATCTATATAAAATACATAATTTATTTGAAATAATAATACTAATTAAAAACGTTCAAAATATTATAATCAGCAGTATAGAAAATTGTTCTGAAAAAATATGAAATATTATGATTTATGATAATTATTTTTTATGAGTATATTATAATATATTAATTTTTCTCAATAAAATACTACTGAAATCTAATAGATGGTTAAAAACTTTTTACTCCTCATTATTTCATAATTAGACAAACCTATTACTTCGATTGTTATTCAATATAAATAGAGATTAATATAATATTTTAATATAGTGATTACTATCGTAGTATTCGAGAAAAAAAATAAAACATCAAAAATATTCAAAAATTTTTATTTTCCATATTATATATATTAGGAACATAAATAAATTAATGTCTTATTACCCCAGAGACATTTGGAAACTGAATAATGTAATAATGTTAATTTTCTTGTGCTATTAATCGTAAGTTTTCATGAGTTTGATTGCAACTTAATATTAAAAGATCTAATCGATCATAATATAATTATAATATGTAATGTTATTTGTGTTACTGACATAATATAGTTAATTTTCGTTATAGTACCCGTTAATCGTTATCTTTTATGTTTGTTAGATAATCTTAAATATAAAGTTCTTAGGTTCTAATGATGTCAATAAATTTCCAGAATAAAGTATTTAAGATGACGACTTATAAATATTTGATAGTCTGAAAATATATTATAATTTTCTTTTATTTGAATAATATATTTTATAATAAATATTCAAAATCTTATTAGCTAATCACTTTTGACTTATAATCATGATTTAATACCACGCTTGACGAACATGTTTCATACATATATAGGTTTGATAAATGATGATAATTTAATATAACCTTTGAAAAATGGTGAATTGTGACGCTAGCAAATTGTAGATAGTGTTTGTTTTCTCGATCTCCTCGCCTAGTAATTTCTTTCACTTTTTAGTATATATTAGATGATCTCACGATGTCTATGCGAATGAATCGCAAACTTCGTGGAATAACTTGTTAACCCATAATACCTTTAATTTTTTTTTCCTAAAATAGAATTCGTAATTTATAACCACCGTAAGCTTTACTAAACTGCCACTTTTAGGTTAACAAACCTTAGCTTCAAACATCGAACTCTAATTAAGCTGACGTCTCTCCATCTGGAAACTTTAATATAATCAAAGGTCTAGTGTGTAAAAATCCTCTATAATCACAAAAGAAAAATTATAATTTCTTTCTTTAAATATAAAGTGAATTCAAATTTTTTTTTATACTTATGTATATTTGCTATATTTACATTTCATTCACTTAATAATAATTATATTATAATATATATATTTAGTCTCCTGAATGGGGATACGCTCACTATATATGTACGTACATAGTGTGGTTAATAGTAAGTATTCTCGGAAAACTAGTTATAGATAGCTTACAAGTAAAAAGAGTTATAAATTAGTGGTAATCAGTTAAATGTGTAACATCGCAGTTATAAATAATGAAAAAAAAAATTTGTAGTTTTTAGGTATATGGAAGTAAATTTATGATTTTGTGTTTTCTCCGAAGAACTGACGGAATAGGCCTACAAGAAACTAAGTGAAACTTCGTTGAAATTCAAGTCCTCGTTATAGAATATACTTGTTCTTTATAAAAAGAGAAATGAGAGCAAATAAGGAAATTTTTTGAGATAATTTATTGAGTCGCCAACCATTGATTTTTAAAATTATTTTTTTCTCAAAAACTACGATAAATGCTACATAAGAGAACAACAACATTAATTCATGTCTGTTCATATACAGCGTAAGATAATTGTATCTTAAAATAAATAGTGACACAAAAGTTACCCCATGCTAATAATATTAACAATGTTTTTATGGGTCATTTTATTTTTTTCTCGAATAAACTCGATAGCTAACAAGCAAACTAACTAACACATTCGCCTGGAACACCATCCAAAGCGTAAGAAAAAATTTGTTCATAAAAATAGGCTCTAAAAAATTTTTTTTTGATTTTTTGGGGCTATTTTTATTTTTTTCTCAAAAATCTTTACAGTATAGACTACAAAAAACGATTATAAAACATTCGTGGAATCATCGTATGTAAGAAATTTGTTCTAAAAATGGAAATAAAAATTTAATTGATTTTTTTTGGATATTTATTTATTATTTTATTCTCATTGGTCTAGGATAGCTACAAGAAAACTAATAACATCTATGGAATCCAACTGAAATAAAATATTGTTCTAAAAATATGGCAAAAAAAATTTTTTTTGATTTTGGGTCTATTTTAATATTTTTTTTTCTCAAATATAACTATCGTAATAGCTACAAGAATAACTTAAATTAACATCGTTGGAAGTCAGCGTGATAGAATAATGTATCTAAAAAAGTGTAAAAATAGATAATTTTTTATTTTTTTGGGATATTTATTTTTTTTCGGAATAAAACTTAACCGAAAGAAAATGAAAACTATAATTAACATTCGATATGAAACAGCGTTGTTATTGCACCATTAATAATGTGACAATTAAATTTTTTTTTATGTATTTTTGGTGTTTTATTTCTATTTTTTATAATTTCTCGAAAACTACGATAGCTATCGAGAAAACTTAAATAACATTCGAAAGAACAACGTTTTGCTCGTTTATATTAGTTCATCATAAAATATGAAAAATTGATTTTTGGATTTTTTTGATGTTTATTAATTTATTTTTTCTCTGATAAAACTACTTATTAAGTTACAAAGCTATTGAATATGGCTTGAATTGTTTTCTCCATTTTTAGATAATCAGTGGTTAATGAAAAATAATTACATAATAAAAGAGTTATTATTTTTGTTAATAGCATTAAATTCGTATAGTTATTAGAGAAAAAATAAATTAAATAAACCAAAAAAATCAAAAAAAATTTGTTTCCCTTATTAGAACAATATCTTACGCCTGATTCACGATAATGTTATTAGATTTTCTTAGTAGCTATATCGTAGTTTTGTTTCGAAGTTAATTGTTGTTGCACTATTAGTAATACCTTCGACTTATATTATCTCTACCGTTCGTCGTTTGTTTGTTGAACTAATATATTAGATGTCCGCCCTACGTAGGAACGCAAAACAGCGAGTATATATATTATACGTAGAACGCTTTCAAATGGCCAGAACTTTTTAGTTGTTATTAAAACTCTGTTTCAATCAATCGAAATATTTAAAGTGACGTTTTCACGGGGATAACTAATATAGTTCAAAAGGTCTAAGTGTTTTAATAAATTATCTTAATATATATATAATATATATTATTATATATATATATATTATTAATATATAATATAATATATATATATTAATATATATTATATATATTATTATATATATTATATTAGTGTAGAGACTATTATATTTATTATTAATTTTTTTATAAATAAATCTAATTTGTATTTTAATTCTTACTTTAAAATTTTAAATTAACATTAAGAAAACTGTAAGATAATAGTGACTTAAATTAAAAAAAATATTAATATAATATGAATAATATTAATAATATATTGTTTATAAATATTATGATATTATTATATATTATTATTTATTATAATATATTATATTATATATATATATATTATATATATAATATAATATATTAATTAATATATATATATATTATAATATTAATTAATTATAATATAAATATATATATATATATATAGATATAATATATAAATTTAATTATAAATATAATAACATATAATAATAACAATTTGAACATAAACTAAATAATAAAGGAATCAAAATATACTTAAGATATATTCCCTACTTTAGTCTTCGATATACTTATTATAATTCATTAGATCCTATTACGACTTTAGTCACTTAGACCTTTATCGACTTAGGCACTTAAGACTATCGAATACTTAGCTAACTTAGATCACTTATTCTATATTATATATTAGCACTTATAGATACCTTTTACGACTTAGCACTTATAGAACTTCGTATTTAGCACTTATAGACCTTATCGACTAACACTTAAGACCTTCAACTTATCATCAATAACCTCTCGATCTTTAACACGTTATAGACCTTAATTAAACTTAAACACTATTTCTTTTACTTTATTTATTTATAAATATTTATATAATTTAATGTATATATATTTGTATAACTATTTATACTACTATAACCCCGTAGTCATTCGAACTGTTATTATACTTAATTATACCTATTCCGACTTATATATTAGTTATGTTTTAGTTCGTTTGTTACGTTTCTGACCGTTCGATTCGTTTTGTTGTTTGATATCTATAATTATAAGTCGTGAAAGGTCTAAGGCAATTCCCGATAATAAATATATTCGATCCATAAAAATTTTTGTGAAATATTAATTCTCTAGTTTGAATTTTTTAGAATTTCTACACTTAGTCACGTTATTACTTACTATCAGTTTCCGTTTATACTGTCAACTATATATATATATATAGGTGGTTGTAAAGTTGATAGATTATATCTCTAAATAAATGATTTGGTATCTCTTGATGATAACACATTAATAATATCGTTTTTATCTGGTTCCTTCGAAACCGTTCTAACGATATAGATATAGTGTCGCCTTACGGTGGAATACGTCATAAATAACCGGCTCAATGCTTTCAAATACATCATTTTTCTTAAGGCTCTAGCATACTATTCGTTTAAATACCGATTATGACGTACATATAGTGTAGACGCCTGTGATTCGGAAACTAATTATAAGGCTGAAACGTCATAAGTTGTGAAATAATCTAGAACTAATAACAAAGAAAGAATTTTCCCCCGATAATTTCTGTCAATTTTTTTTTATCGGAAAATATTGCACTTAGACCTTCCGAAACTTATATTAGTCCCGATATGATGGCGTCAATATATGAACGTTCATAGTGGGATTTAACATAAGCTAGTATACTCGTGAAAACTAGGATAGCTACAAGAAAAACTAATACATTCGTGGAATCAGCGTATAGAATGAGTTATAATATAAATGAAATATAATAAAAATTTTTGATTTTTTTTTATGATTTATTTTTTTCTCGAAAAAATACGATAGCTACAAGTAATAAACTAATAACATTTTCGTGTCGAAAATCAGTGTCGTAAGAAAATTGTTTCTTGAATAATGTTCAAATAAAAATGTTTGTTTTGGTTTTTATGGGTAGGCTATATTATTTTTATTTCATTCGAATTAATCTAACGAATAGCTGATAGCTACAGAAAAATATAACATTGGTTGGAATCAGCAGTAAGAATTAAATTGTTCTATTAATAATGGCAATAAATATTTTATTATTTATTTTTGTGACCTATTTATAATAATTTTTATTTCTCTAAATAACTAACTAGATAAGCTACATAGAAAACTAATATAAATCATATCGTGGTTATCAGCGAATAAAGAAAATTGTGATTCGTAATATTCAATTTTTCGTCTGAGCTTACGATATTATTTAATATTATATTATATATATATTAATATTATATATATATATATATTATATTAATATATATATATATATATATTAATTAATTATATTATATATTTTATTATATCATATTATATATATTAAATTAATTAAATTATATATATTTCTTATAATTAATATATATTATAATTAATAGTTTTTTTAAGTGTCTAAAGCTGTGAAACATCATATTATCATAGAAACATAACTAAGCATACCTTACATAGTATAAGGCATAAACATCATTGTTCATATGTCATGGCACAGATAAAAATAAGACTTTGACAGTGTCAAAAAATATATAGGGCGCCAGTAGTTATTAGTCGTAATATATATTATATTATATTTAATATTAAAGGTTTAATAACTATACAATATAACCCACAGGGTAGGACACCCCGATTTCAGGAGTCCGGTCTCTCGGCTCCTAGAGTGGACATTACGGGTGGACTAATTCCCCCCTTCGTTCCCCCATCGGCTCAGCCCACCTACTAATAAAGTGGTGTAAATACTCCTTTTTAGTGTGGTCATCGAGCCGTAGCCCCTATATGCCATATATTATTAATAATATTTATTAAATTATAATTAAATATATGATATATATATATTATTTTATAATATATATATATATATAATATTTATATATAATATATTATATATAATATATATATATATATTATATTAATATAAAATATTATTAATATATATTTTAACAACTTTATAGCTATTTAACCGTTAACCACCGATCATTTATTAATTTTTTTTTTTAATTAGTCTATGTTCTCTAAGTTGCGTAACTTAATTAAGTTTTTAGATGGAACGAAATCTAAATCATCTTCTTTCAAGAAACGAAATTGGAATAAAATCTAACTAACGATAAAAACTACGATAGCTACAAGAAATGTAATAACATATTTGGAGAATCAGCGTAAGAAACTTGTTCTAAAATGGCAAAAAAATTTTTTTTATTTTTTTGGGACTATTTTTATATTTTTTCTCTCCGAAAACTTACGATAAGTCTACAAGAAAATCTAATAACATTCGTGTGGAATCAGTCGTAAAAATAATTGTTGGGACAAATAAATGCAGAAAATATTTATTGGATTTTTTGGATTGTGTATTTTTATTTTTTTTCTCAAAAACTACGATAGCTAAAAGACAATAACTAGAATAACTAATTCGTGGAATCAGAATTGGTTTGTAAGCGCTTTTCTTATTATAAAATGTCTTTTGATACAATTTATTTGATTTTTTTGGTGTAGATATTTTGATTTATTTTTCTCGAAACTACAGTATAGCTTACAGAAATACTAAAATAACATTCGTGGAAATCAGTGCTAATAAGAAAATTTGATTTCAAAAATGGAAAAAAATTTATTATTTTTTTAATTTTTGAGGCGTTATTATTTTTTTTTTCATCGATATAAAAACTACGATTAGGCTATAGATTTTAAATTACTTCTTAATATAATATTTATTAATAAGATATTATATTTTATATTATTTATTATTATTTAAATATATTATTATATTAATTATAAATATTTCTGGAATCAGCGTAAGAAAAAATTGTTTCTGAAATATTGAATTTGTTTTTGGATTTTTTAGGTTATTTATTTTATTTTTCTCGAAAACTACGATAGCTACAGGGAAACTATTGTTTCCTCCATTTTTAAAACAAATATTTAATTACGCTATTCCTTACATTGTGTTATTTATTACCTTTTTTTTTGTAGCTTATCGTTTACGTTTTCTTGAAGAAAAAATAATAAATCAAAACCAATAAATAATAATCAAAATAAATTTTTTTTTTTCCATTTTAGAACATATATCTTACGCTGTAATTTCAGAGAATGTTATTATGTTATTCTGTGGTTCTATCGTTAAGTTTTCTGAGTTTTGATGCACTTAGACCTTCGACTTATATATAGTATTGTTTTGTGGTCGTTTGTTGTGTCTGGACCGTCGTTCGTTATTGTTTGTTTAAACTAATTATAAGTCGAGTCTATGTGCAAATTCGAAAAATTGGATTTCGACTTAAAATTTTTGGGAAATTATTTAACTCTGTGATATTTTTAACAGTTTTTCACAATTAGACCTTCTGACTCGCTACGATAATTTCCTCGGTGCACGTCAGTAAATGCGGGCGGGTTGTAAAGTTATAGTTATATCATTTTTATCGTGTTGCAACGATTATCTTCAAGTTAGATCGTTTTTCGATTCCTTTCGAAACGTCACTATGTATTTATAGTGGTTGCTTTAACGGGAATTCGGTCAAAAGCGGCTAGTATAAACAGCTTATTCAAATCCACTTTTTTAATATTGAATCAACTCGCATTCACTCGATATAGTGGACGATTTCAACGGAACATATAGTCAAAGGTCTAAGTGTGAAAATCTTAAAAATCACAAAGAAAATATATTTTTCCTCACCGTATAATTTTTCATGTTCAATTTTTTTTTACTGGAATATTCACTAGGCCTTCGATTTTGATCCATCTCCGATAATGGGGCGTCCAAAATATTATTATACGTTCATAGTGGGGTATTAACGATATGGTATCTCAGAAAACTAGATGCTAACAAGAAACTAATAACATTCTAGTATGGAATCAGCGTATAAGAATATAATTTGGTTCTTAAAAATGGAATAAATAAAAAAATTTTGAAATTATTTTGAGTGATTTATTTTATTTATTTCTCGAAAACTACGATAGCTACAATAGAAAAATAACTTATATTATATACATTCGTGAGGATACTTTCTATAATGGTCTTAAAAATGGCATAAAAAAATTTTTTTTTGTATATTGTTTGAGTGCAAATTATATTTTCTTTCTTCAAAAAAACTAACGATTAGGCTATCAAAGAAAAATACAAATAACATTTCGTGGAATTCAGCGTTAAGATTAAATTGTTCTAAAAATCGGCTAAAAAAAACATTATATTGAATTTAATAGGAGTCTTATATAATTTATTTTTTTCTCTGATAACTACGATACTACAAGAAAACCAATTACATAAAGTTTGTTGTTTCAGCGAAGAAAATAGTTGCAAAATTAATTTTGCGACAAAGTAGTTGTTTGACCTATATTGAAGAAATATTTCCAATTTTTTTATTCTCATAAAAACTTACGATAGGGTACAAGAAAACTAATTACATTCGTGGAATCAACGTAAGAAATTGTTCAAAAAAAATGGAAAAAAAATTTTTTAGAATTTTTTTGTATAATTATTTAGTTTCTATTTAATAAATATACACTGAATATAAAGCTATAATCAATGAATAACTTATAAATAAACATCGTTAGGAATCGCACGTTAAGATATAGTGATCTGATTAATATAAAATTTGTTTTTTGGATTTTTTAGGTTTATTAATTTTATTTTATCTTGAAAACTACGATAGGTACAAGTAATACATATTGTATTGTTCCAATTTTTAAAGACAATGTTATTCTTTACGCTGATTCTCAAAAATGAGTTTTATAAATTTCGCCTCGAGCTGTCTTCTTTTTGAGCAATATTATATAAACAACCAAAACAAAATCAAAAAATTTTTGTTATTTCTCTTAAAATTGTATTGAACAAATTATCTTTAACCGTTGATTCCACGAAATTGTTAATTAGTAATTTCTTGTAGTCTATCGTAGTTTTTCGTTAAGTTTTATGCACTTAGATCCTATATCTAGGTATCTATTATATCTACTGACCGTTTTCGAATTCGTTGTTTTTGTTGAACTTAATTAATATAAGTGTCTCGCCCTACTGAGAATCGACAAATGCGGCTACTACGGAACGACTTTCAAATGCCACATTTTTAGTGAATAAATAAACTCGCTTTCAACTCGATATAGTTGTATCGTATTTCAACGGGAACTAATTATGATCAATTCTAAGTGTTGTAAAATAATCTTATATTTTATATTAATATATTATTATATAATAATTATTATATTAGTATGTATTAGTATATTATTAATATATATATTATATATTTAATATTATATATATATATATATTATTAATATTATATATATATATTATATTATTAATATATATATTAGTTAAATATATATATATTAATATATATATATATAATATAATATTATATTAGGTTTTTTTTATATAAATATATTTAATAAATATATATTATATAATATATATATAATATTAATATAATTATATTTATATATATAAATCTATTATTAAATAATTAATTTATAATGTATAAAATCTTATAATTTATTTTTTTTTTTTAAAAGAATAATCATTATAGTTGAGTTAGCTCTTAAATTTAATTAATCTAGATAAGAAAAACAGTTGGAAGTGGATTTGATCATATAAGTAAAAAAAAAATATATAAAATAGCTAGCGTATTTATTGATAATAACGGTATTATAAGGAACTAGTTTGATTGTATATTTCAATGACGGAATCAATTGTTGTTATAACAAAATTTAACACCAATATCATATATAATAATTGTAATTGCGGTTTCCTGTAATTAAATTATTATTATAAGATAAAGTGCTTACTTATAATTATAATATATATATATATACCTTATATATATATATTATTATAATTAGGTAGCATATCTTTGGAAAGATTATTATTTCAAAGTAGTTATACTTTATTCTTTCTCCGTATAGATAATAAATTTCTAGTCATCACCAGTATATATATATTTATATATAATATATAAACAAACAACGAACAAACAAGAAATATCAAAAAATCTAAGTTATTCCTCTTAGACTGTCGACTATATCTTAGACCTTCGATTTCTAGTACTAGACCTTCGACTTAACACTTAAACCTTAGATTTAAGCACTTAGACCTTCGACTTAACCTGATAGACTCGACTTAGCACTCTATACCTGAATGTACGGATTTTTAACACTCTGGTAGAACCTCTTCGAGCTTAGCACTTAGACCTTCGAGAGAAACGAGGTTGCTAATAAAAGTTTAGAAGCTGTACCTACGTGATTGGTCATTAGCTTTTGGAAAGCGACTTTAGTACCTTCGCTATCGTAATAACACTAAATAGACCTAAGTCGAGCTTCAACACGTTGGAGCTGGAACTTATCACACAAGGGTAGTCGATCGTAGTAAACGAAGCAGATTGTTAGAACTAAATCCACTTCTCTTATACTTGAAACCTGTCGACTCGTATACTTATACCTTCGACTTATATATAGTATGTTTTCTAGTTGTCCCTCCTGTTCGTGACCAGTAATCTAACCTCTCATTCTTACATCTCTCAAGTATCACCTCAACATCAAGGATTACCTCAACCCCATCCGCCATGTACTCCTGCTGCTCCCAAGTGAAAATGTGTTGGTTGAAGAAGTACTGAATCTGTTCGTTGGCGATGTTGATGCAAAGTTGTTCAAACGAATTCGAGGCAAAATTCTCGAACCCGAAAATGTCCAAAAGTCCAACAGCGTAACCATCACGATTTCTGAATAATAATAATAATAATAATAATAATAATAATAATAATAATAATAATAATAATAATAATAATAATAATAATAATAATAATAATAATAATGATAATAATAATAATAATAATAATAATAATAATAATAATAATAATAATAATAATAATAATAATAATCAATCAAAAACAATTTATTCAGAAAATGAACAATATACATTATTAATTTTAACATGCTACAGTACAATATTTAATGCAATACACTTTCTGAAATGGGGCTCCTAATTGCAACACAATGTTATGTCCTTTGAGCCCCAAAATAATACAGGTATGATTAAATTTAAGGAATTGGGTATAATAATAATAATATAATAAAAATAATAATAATAATAATAATAATAATAATAATAATAATAATAATAATAATAATAATAATAATAATAATAATAATAATAATAATAATAATAGAGAGAAAGAAAAACAACAACAACGAATGAATAGAATAAAAAGATAAATAATAATTATGCTACTTATAATGAAGAAGCAAATGAGTTGCTTCATTTTTAGACTGAATAAATCTATATTGCTTCACACAAATTTCTGAAGGAAACTTTTAAGACTATAATGATGACATTTTATAATGATCTCATTTAAAGTATTTAATTTCTTATATTGTTTAAGAGCAATTGGTGACGTCACTTGTTGCTTGATAAGGTAATTGAAGTAAATATTGATGACGTAATTGGTGACGTCACTTGTTGCCTAATAAGGTAATTAAAGTAAATATTGATGACGTAATTGGTGACGTCATTTATGTTGCTTAGAAAAGGAATAGAAAATATATTGATGACGTATTAAGTATCTGTAATTTTAATTTAATTTTACTTAATTTACATATTTTTTATTTTATTTTACTTATATATTAATATATGTTTAATGACGTTTTATCAGCTTTGAGAACCTCATTTTCTACTATTTTATGATATTAGTAAAAATGTTATAATGATGTTTAAAGACATTTAAATCTACTTGTATGAATCAATGTCACCAATTTAGAGATTTTGGCACTAAAACTAGTACTTTTCTTATTAATGAAATGCCCAAAATATGCACAAAGTGTATTATTTAATTATCCTTTTGTTAAGTTTCGGAGAGTTTCTAGTGCTTATTTAGTGCTTATCAGGGAAACTTTAAGGCTTATTCAAATTAAATTTGGTGCTTCTAACGCTTATTTGCATCAAATTTGGTGCTTTCAAAATTTTGAGTTGACAATAGTCAATACCGATCTTATGACATAAAACTTACTGTACAAATCTGCCGAAGGAAAGAAGTCTGTTAATGTTATTGACGACCCAATCAAAGAGTCTCCCGTACATGGCCTTTGCCATTGCGTCCCTCGTCGTCAGCGCCTCCTGCACCGTGTTATTCCTCGTTATGATTTCTCCTCTTGTGACGACGCTGTTTGACGTTAAGGCGTCAGTCAAATTCGAGGCGTCAACGCCCAACAGCTCTGACACTGTTTAATACACACACACACACATAATAATAATAATAAATAATAATAATAATAATAATAATAATAATAATAATAATAATAATAATAATAATAATAAATTATGTATAGAAATAAATAATTAGAACTTTGGAAATAAAATCAAAAACTTTTATAAAATCAAAGGTTGATGTTGAATTCCTAATATATTATTATTATTATTATTATTATTATTATTATTATTATTATTATTATTATTATTATTATTATTATTATTAGAATGAAATTAGTTAAATTATATATTATGATAAGTGAGTGAAATATTTCTTTTCGAGAGAGAGAGAGAGAGAGAGAGAGAGAGAGAGAGAGAGAGAGAGAGAGAGAGAGAGAGAGAGAGAGAGAGAGAGAGAGAGAGAGAGAGAGAGAGAGAGAGAGAGAGAACTGTTACCAATTTTGATCTGTTCGACGTTCTTAACAGCAGCTTGTTCCATATTGTCTTTGTCGATGGTCTGATAGAAATCGACATCGCCGAGGTTGATGATGGCGGCAAGGATGCGATAGATGGAGTCGAGTTCGTCGTCGCGAAAGCCAAGAGACTTGAAGCCTTCCACGACTTTTCGGAACTGGCGGACGTTTTCCTGATGAAGCACGAGTGAATTATTGAACAGTTAATTCAAAGTTTACTATCACAAACCTAACCTAAACTAAACCTAACCTAACCTAATCTAACCTAACTTACCAAACCTAATTAATTTCTTTGAAAATTTTTCTTTATAAATTAATGTAAACAAAAATTCAGTGGTACATCTTAACACATTCTCTCTCTCTCTCTCTCTCTCTCTCTCTCTCTCTCTCTCTCAGTATTTATTTCTTGAATTTACCTCTCAATCAATCTTCCTTCATCTTACTCTCCCTTTTAAAAGCTCTCACATTAACCTCTTACAATCACTGTAAGTTGCTAATAACATTTTTGCTCTAACTTTTGTCTTTTTTTTTCTCTAACTTATTTTCCCTTATCATATTAAGACTTTATTCTCACTTTAGCCTCTTACATTAAAGTTTAATTTAATACTTATGCTCTTACTTTTACTCTAATTACTCTTTTTAATTACTCTCTCTCTCTCTCTCTCTCTCTCTCTCTCTCTCTCTCTCTCTCTCTCTCTTTTGATTTAAAATTTTCACTCTCTTTTTAGTCCTCATTTTAATTTCTCGTCGTCACTATTACTCTTACTTTTGATCATTGATTTTGATCTTGCTCTTCCTTTCGCTCTCCCTATCATCTTACCTCACTCTTGTATTTGTTCCAGTTGGCTCCGGAGAGGTATTTGTGCCTCTCCCTCTTCGTGGTGTCCAAAAAATAGCGAGAGAGACGATCCTCAGCCTCCAGACCGTCGTGTAAGTAATAAAATACGTGGAAGTTCTGCTCGCCCCTAAACAATAATAATAATAATAATAATAATAATAATAATAATAATAATAATAATAATAATAATTTTTCGATTGTTTTCGAAACAGGCCATTTTAAAAGTGAAAAAAAACTGAAAAGAATAAAATTCTCTCTCTCTCTCTCTCTCTCTCTCTCTCTCTCTCTCTCTCTCTCTCTCTCTCTCTCTCTCTCTCTCTCTCTCTCTCTCTCTCTCTCTCTCTCTCTCTCTCTCTCTCTCTCTCTCTCTCTCTCTCTCTCTCTCTCTCTCTCTCTCTCTCTCTCTCTCTCTCTCTCTCTCTCTCTCTCTCTCTCTCTCTCTCTCTCTCTCTCTCTCTCTCTCTCTCTCTCTCTCTCTCTCTCTCTCTCTCTCTCTCTCTCTCTCTCTCTCTCTCTCTCTCTCTCTCTCTCTGAATCATATATGACTCACAAAGTCCAGTGAGAAAAGTCATCTAACTTGCAACATTAATGCAAATGGTTTATTTAGCCAGCTAATCTCAGTTCAAAACAGCAGAAAGTTCTTACTGGGCCTGATAGACAACTCTGGACTGCTCGAGAAGGTACACGGAAACCTTGGCTCCTGTCACTCGACCCATTCGTGTGAAGGAGAGGTCGAGGTATTTGCCAAACCTGGAGGAGTTATCATTGATGCCGGTCTTCGCGTTTCCAAAGGCCTCCATGATGGGATTAACTTGCAGGATTTTTTCTTCAAGGTTTCTGTTAGGCGCCTGAAACAGGATTGAAAACCCGTTTATTATTATTATTATTATTATTATTATTATTATTATTATTATTATTATTATTATTATTATTATTATTATTATTATTATTATTATTATTATTATTATTATTATTATTATTTTTATTATTATTAATATTATTATTATTATTATTATTATTATTTTTATTATTATTATTATTATTATTGGGTGTCTTAAAGAGTACAAACCATTCCCAGGGTGACGAGCTGTTTAAGAAGTAGGTTAGCAGTTTGCGTCTTTCCTGCCCCCGACTCGCCTGATATGACGACGCACTGTGGTTGTTTTTGGTGCAGCATTGTGTGGTAAGCGCTGTCCGCCATTGCGAAAACGTGAGGAGGACATTCACTCTTTACCATACCTCTATAAACTTGGCTTTCCTGAGCAAGATCATAGATTATTAGATAAAGTCTTTTAAATGGTCTAAGATCAAGCAACGGAATTAAAAAAAGAGTTCCCACCTTCTCTCCATAAATGTTGAGGTTTTTGAATGGATTAACTGCGATGAGAATATCCCCAACGTATGTGTAAATGGTATCGAG
>JABUQX010110072.1:0-10000 GCA_015478945.1 Trachelipus rathkii | reverse complement strand
AATCAACGATAAATAATTAAATAGAGAAAGTCCTCAATCAATTCTTACATATTTCTCATTATATATATATATATATATATATATATATATATATATATATATATATATATATATATATATATATATATATATATATAATATATATATATATATATATATATATATATAGAGAGAGAGAGAGAGAGAGAGAGAGAGAGAGAGAAAGCACTTAGTCAATGGGAGAGTATCACGGGCTCTTGTCGCAGGTGGTTCACTTGCCTTGAGCTCGTGATAGCCTGAAGGGCAGTATTTTGTCTGCCTGGAGGGACGGCATACGCTCTTCGTTGCTGAAGTCCGCTCTCAAATACAAAACAAAAAACAAAACTTAGTCAATGACTCTCTCTCTCTCTCTCTCTCTCTCTCTCTCTCTCTCTCTCTCTCTCTCTCTCTCTCTCTCTCTCTCTTTCTCTCTCTCTCTCTCTCTCTCTCTCTCTCATCCACATTTGGATCACGATTTGACCCAATATCTCCGTGAGCTGACCTGTATCGTGATCTTTGGCGGCAAAGACCTCCCCATACGTGCCCTCTCCAATGACCTCGAGGAGCTCGAAACGGGTATTGGGGTCGGGCAGGCTGTCGAAGTCGATGTGTTGACTCATACCCATGTACGACATCTTCGAGTGTCCACCCCTCCTACCCAAAAGCTCTGACCCTGAAAAATAATATATATATATATATATATATATATATATATATATATATATATATATATATATATATATATATATATATTTTTATATATAAGATACTCTCTCAAAAAAAAAAATAAATATATATATATATATATATATATATATATATATATATATATATATATATATATATATATATATATATATATATATATGAAATGTATGAGAAAAGATCGAGTCGTGGTTAGGGTTCGGACCCTAGGTAGTAATTACCTAGAGAAGTTCCCCTCCTTGAATAATGGGGGGGGAGGGCGAATTGTTAAAAAAACGGTAATTATTTATAACCACCATCACATTTGGTAAATGCAATAAATTTGTTTTTAATTTAATTTATGAATGATAATTTTAATATTAACCGTCACTCACTGGTCGGGGGTACGGAGGCGGCGGAGACACCGTTAAAATATTCGTGTGTCATGCATTGATATCTTAAATTTTGATTATGTTTTATGTTTTAACGATATTCATACTATTTACCGGTCCCTATAAATTACTACCGGTTATTACGCCTAATTCTCTATTTATTTTCATTTACCGTAATATATAAACCTGTAATGATAAAAATGAAGGTAAGGTAACGGCAACTGAGATGCGAACAGCATTTGTCATTTGTTTTAAACACGAAAAATTGTTGTTTTTTTTAATTTTTTGTTGACTTTAACGGGAAGAAAAATGGCGGCTTCGGTATTTGATCAATGTCGTTCTAGTAAGGAATTCTCTCTCTCTCTCTCTCTCTCTCTCACACACACACACACACACACACACACACACACACACACACACACACACACACATATCTCTAAATCTTTCTTTATTTCTCTCTCTTTCTCTTACCCTCTCTCTAGTACTTGCTCTCTCTCTCTCTCTCTCTCTCTCTCTCACACACACATCACACATCCTCTCGAACACTCATCCTTAGAATGTAAACTCTTTTTCCCCTATACTCCTGTCTCTCTCTCTCTCTCTCTCTCTCTCTCTCTCTCTCTCTCTCTCTCTCCTCTCTCTCTCTCCTCTCTCTCTCTCCTCTCTCTCTCTCTCTCTCTCTCTCTCTCTCTCTCTCTCTCTTTCTCCTCTCTCTCTCTCTCCTTCTCTAATCTCTCTCTCTCTCCTTCTTCTCTCTTCTCTTTTCTTCTCTTCTCCTCTCTCTCTCTCTCTATCCTTTCCCCATCTCCTTCCTAGCCAAAGCGCCAAAGAAGGCATACTTCATTTAAGTTATTTACAGTTGCGCCGTTGATGAAAACCGTTTTAAAACGGCTACCAGATAAGCACAAAACTCGAATAATATAGAGAACTCGAGGCTTTTTTGCCAGTAATATACGTTCTATTCGTTCGCGTGTTACGTTCAATAATAGGGTCGTGTGGGGAGCCTCTTTTACTCCAAAAGAGTGAAAAAAGATAAGTCTGCATAGGCTTAAGCATTCCGCCTTCCTACTTGTCTTATATTTTGACTTCCTTGCTTGCCTTAGATAAACTTTAATTAAAAAAGAACTCCCTATTTAACCTTTGAATATATATAATTTATATATATATATATATATAATATATTATATATATATATATATGATATATACATATATAATATATATATATATATTATATATATATATAATTACGTATATAATAATATATATATATTAAATACATTAATATTATAGTAATTTAGGAAAATAAAAGAAGACGATGTATTTGTTCGAAACCTTTGAGCAAAAATATGCTGCTACAGAACAACATAGAGGAATAGAATTTGACACGACCGGAAAGGATATCATAGATGGGTAAAAACCGAGAAGAAGACCAAGTTTGGAGTCAAAGCTTTAGTAGCCCGACATAACGACAATTTTCCATAATTATCAATATATAATATAATATATATATTATATATATTATCTACTAATATATATTACTATATATATAATATATAATATATATATTATATACTATAACATACATATATATATATTATATTACTATATATATATATTATATTTTATATATTATAATATAAACTTTTTTGATTACTAAGAGCTTAAAATTAACCAATCAATAAAAATGGCTCGACTAGGCAACTGGTTGACATTTGTGCTAAAAAAAAAAAAAAAATTGGTTAATTAAAAAATGACATTCCTATAACCTAACCTAAATTAACCTTAACTTAACCTAACCTAATTTAACTAAACCTAACCTAACCTCCTAACCTTAACATAACTAACCTAACCTACCTAACCAAACATCCTAACCTAACCTAAGCCTACCCTAACCTACCTAACCAACCTAAACTTTAACGCGTAACCCTAACCTACACCCTACTAACACTCAACCTAATCTAACCTAACTTAAACTAACCTACTAAACTAACCTAACCTAGCTTAACACTACCCTAACCTAACCTAATCACGCCATGCTGGCGGTTGAATGTAAAATTGTTTGATGTCGTGTTTACCACTTGGGCTACAGTCCAGTGGTTTTTCTGATACCCCAACCCAGTCCCAGCTGAGAAATAAATTCATAGCCATACGAAACGATTCATCTTATAGACATCCAATATGTTTTCCATATCAGCACAAAACCAACAAACAAACAAGAGTTGAAAATTGAACCTTTTTGCTATTTCTAATCTTAACTTCACTTAACTCTGACATGTGGTTGGTCACTTTTCAGTTAAATTCAGT
Organism: Trachelipus rathkii; assembly: GCA_015478945.1. NCBI lineage: Eukaryota > Metazoa > Arthropoda > Malacostraca > Isopoda > Trachelipodidae > Trachelipus > Trachelipus rathkii. The sequence continues at coordinate 6,600 of JABUQX010110072.1, read as the reverse complement.
TTTGATTAGGCACCATTTTAAATTCACTGTTTGGATTTCGCTTTTCGATCTGGGAGTCCATTCAACCTTTGTGGCATAAATATTATACATACACATAAAAGCAATTCTGACTGTCTAGGCAAAGTCACTACACGTAATTATTTCCTATGACAGGGAAGAGGTTAGCCTTCTTGAAACGTGCATTTGATCTATAAACAGTGCTCATTCTACATAAGAAGGAACCAATCTATCTTATCTTCCTAGCCACTTGGAATAAGATATTTTATAATGAAGATTCGATTTCCTGCACATTATATATATATATATATGATATATATCATATCTAATAGTATATATATATTTATATATATTATATATATACTTAGTAATTATAATATATCTATATATATTATAATATATATAGTATACCGCACTATTATATTATATTATAGTATATAATATATAGTAGATATATTAGTTATATATATAGTATATATAATATATATTATATATTAATATATTATATTTTATATATATATATAAATACCGCATATATATATATATTTATATGGGGTTATAGATAAATATATATATAATATAAAGACAATAATATAAAGATATAGTATAATATATATAATATAAGATATAATATATATATAATATATATATATAATTAATATATCTATACTTTATATAATTTTATAATTAAGTATAGTATATATATATGTTTTATTAGTTTTTACCATAATATCAGCAACATATTATAGTACTACCCTTATTTTATTATTTGATTAATTTTTGATGTTACTATAGGCCTTGAACATTAATTTATTTTGTATATAAGTGTACTGTAAAACAAATCCTTTAAAGTGCCGACATGCCTAGCTCCGTGTACTTTGAGTTTATAAATTTCTTTAAAAAGAAATATCAAATTTTAAGTAATTAGTATTAGAATGACTGTTAGCGTTTGACTACAACTTCCGCTTTGTGATGTTTTTTCCTATTAAAAATATTAACACGCACCAAAAAAAAAAAAAAAAAAAAAAAAAAAAAAAAAAAAAAAAAAAAAAAAAAAAGGAACTAAAATATTAAAAATTCAATTGAATACAAGTAGAATTATTGATAAAAAAAACTAATACTAAGGAATAATCATAAAAAGGCAGGGTAATGAGAAATGGAAATTTATTCCCTAATTTCCTTGAATTATATTAAAAATATTCTCTTTTTAATCAAATTTTTCAATGCCGTAATCAATAAACATCATCTATTCCTATTCTCTTACAAAAAGTTTTAAAGAAAATTTTACTTCAAATCTTTTCCTCTTACAGCTCCAAAATTTTATTTTTTTCATTACATCTACCTTTTTACATGATTATTCTTACAGTTTAAACTTATAAATAAGGCGAACTCTCAAAATTACCAACTGCAATCTATTATCACTTAGTTGAGATTTGGAATTTTAATCTCAAACCCAGACATTTCTGGCTCTTCCGTTGTATACACAGTTTACTCTGTGGCATGTTTGCACACCGACACCTTGTTGGTAATAGTACATCGCCAACACACGACTAGAATGGACAGAGACACGGAGAGCAGTCTTTGGCAGAATCAGGTAACCTATTTACATCCTCTCAACCTATCCATATTAAAAGTCACAGTCACCACTAACAGAACGACCAGTAACCCACTTAACTACGCGGTCATATACTATATATTATTCATATATAATAATATATAGTAGTATAATATATTATATATATATATATCATATAATATATATCATATATATATATATAATACTATATAATAATATATCATATTATATATATATATTATTTCAGAATCTTACCACAATTTATGTACAGTAGGCCATTCCAGTTTGCGCCGATTATGATATTGTTTACTAATTTTTTTTATTGAATTGAGTTTTCTCAATTAACCCATGCTGGTATATTACACCAACATAATGTTTTTGTATACATTACTGAATTTCGTTCCTATGAATATAAATTGATGAAGTCTATTGCAATAAGTTATATCCTGAAGATGAGAAAAGGGATTTCCAGAAAAGTTGATTTATAGTGAAGATTTTTGGTAAAACCAGTTATTTTACATAAGCAATTTATGCTCAGCCCATATAATCGTTCCAAGCATGGTGTTACTCATATATAATATATGATTATCTATTATATAATATATAGTATTACTATATATATATATATTACATATATATATATATTATAGTACTTATATTATATTTTTATAATATATTATAATATATAGTATTAGTATTCTCATCACATAACCTCATCCCGCAGATCGGAAATTGCAGTCAGAGGAAAAACTACTTTTATTTGAAACTATTAACATAGCTAATAAAGAACAGGATATTATATATATATATATATTTAATATATTTAGTATATTATATAATATATATATATAATAATTACATATATAATACTATATATATATATATACATTAATATATAAGATATATATATATATTTATATATATAATATATGTCTATATTTCTTATATTTAATATATATATATATTATTATATATATAATATATTATAATATATATATAGTATATATATATATATATATATATATATATACTATATATATATATATAGTTATATATAATATATATTATTGTTTGCTTTCTTTTCAGGTCTCCCTATATGTAGAACGTGTCAATCTACATGCGGGTATATTGAGTATTTACCCAATAATACTATTATAAGCACTAAATGCGCCAAAACTATAAAATTTAAAATATCGATTGATTTTCCATTGCGACTTCCTAATCTTTGCCTCTGATATATCCGTTGCGCCCTCCTTTGACATATCACATAAAGAGCCGCTTTTTTTCAGTAGTTTCACGTTGTGGGAATGCGACACGAACGAATACTTGTGAGGTAAAGGATAGGGAGGGCGGATGCGCGATATCGAAAAAGGCTAGATTGAAGGTGGATCACATAAGGAGGGATGGGTAAGAGTAAAGGCGAGATTGGGATATATGTTTGGGGTCGATATTAAAAAGGGAGACAATTATGAGTATTTTTTTTCAATAAGATTTTTACAATAAGATAGGTTTTTATATGGAATAACATTTTATATTTCCACTACTCTGTTTAGGCTTGGGCCAAGCATCCGGAATTACAGCCACCGCCACGGCGCAACAAGAGTTCAATGCAGCTGGAACACGTCACGCCCACACCAATCATTTTTCGCACGCCACCGGCATTTCTATGCTGCAAATTCAATACTGCAGTACCGCCACCGCACGCTCCGATGTTGGTGCCGTTGGTATCTACCGTTATGGTTTATGCCAAGCGTCCATGAGGCCTAGACGTGGGTGCGATCGCGCACAATTTAATGTTCCGCGTGCGTGTGCGGTGGCGGCGAAACGTGTTAGAAATTATAGGCTGTTGCAGGTGCGCGCGCGGGCCGTGCCATGAGTGCGCCTTCGCCACCTGTGTTCAAACCAATCCCATATCTGCCTATTTTCAACTACATTCACACACACACACAACACACACGAACACACACACACACACACAACATATAATATATAACTATACTATATATATATCTAACTTATACCGTCATAATAATAGTATTATATGGTTATACTTATATATCATATATATATATTTATATATATCTAGATATTATATAATAATATAATTATATATATATACATAATAATATATATAATATATTATACTTTCATTCTTACATATACATTTTGTGTACGCTTATCCTAAGGCTAAAGCGAACAGATTAAAAACTCGTGTTTGAAAAAGGAAGCACATTAAGCCCAAGTTTTTTGATTTCGTTTTTGCGTACAAAACATGAGCCTTAAGAGGTTTGGTTGTTGCCTTTTCCTTACCATACCTTTTGACTTCTATGGATTATATAGCAGTTCTTCATTCCAACTCAACAAAAGGAAGACCTTTCACGTGCGGAACAATTTTGCAATTTTCCTCTAAACTGATGTTTGACTCCATACTTATACTACTGATATATAATATATATATTATATAGTATATATATGATAATATATATATAATTATATATATTAGTATATAACTATCTTTATTCTATATATTAATATAGTATATATTATATATATATATATATTTGCGAAGCTATCAAAATTTTAATATCCGCGTTATTGCCCAGTCAAAGATTAATAATACAGTTCGCTATCCCTGATTGATAAACATCAAATAAGTTGACATCGACTGTCTAAGACTGTAAAACAGCTCCAGTTCACCATGTCTTCTATATATAGAGATGTCAGCAAAATTTTTTGGACTCAGAGTCATGACTTCACGAAGATGCAATAATGAATAAAAAAAAATTAAATCAAGTTATTCCATTTCTTCCTTTTCTTTCTCAAACGGATAGTAATTTAAATAAACAAATCGACTACACATCATGTATGTTATCCGATTTCTTCATTACTGTATGAAAAAATCACAATATTTATTCCATAGCTGTCAAATCGTGGCATCTTTCTGTTGATCTATCTGTTGTTTTAATTAAACTTAGGGCGAAACATATAAGGAAAATATGTAAGGCGACAATAAATACATCCTATCTTTACCACATCTTGTTGACAAGGCTCTGAGTTTAAAAAATAATTTGCCCCGATCTCTGTTAGTACAATATCATCATATAATTTTATATATTAAATATATATATATAAAGGTAACGAATAGCAAAAAAAAATATATATTATACTATATATATTTATAGTATATATATATACTATGTATATATAAATATATATATAATATATATATAATATATATGTGAAGGATACACAATAAAACAAAAAAATCTCCCGTTGAGCCGATCCAAACTGGTTACGACAACTGTTTACAGAAAATATCGGCACTAAATTAGTAAACAAATTACTTTATATACATATACTATAATAGTATATTATATTTATAATAATTTATATATATATATACTATATATAATATAATTATAGTATATATATATTATATATATTATAGTCATATATATTAAGTTAACTCAAGTATGACTCTTTTTTGCTTAACACCACTTTTAGTTAGGATAGGTTAAATTAGGTCAGGTTAACGGTTAGGTTAGCCGTTGTTAGGTTAGAGTTAGGTTTGTTTGAGTAGTTTGTTTGGTTTGGCTTTGTTTGTTTGCGTTGGTTTTGGTTTAGATTTGGTGGTTTCGGTTGGTTTGATTTGGTTTGGTTTGGATTTGGTTAGGTAGTTAGGTTTAGTTACGGTTTAAGGTCAAGGTCAGCTCAGCGTTACGTTCTTAGTTAGGGATAGGATAGGTTTAGGTTCTAGGTTAGGTAGGTTAGGTTACCTTAGGTTTAGTCAGTTTTTTTTTCTCGAATTTTATAATTATACACAAATATTTTCTCAAATGATTAACCACAATCTAGTGGTAAAGACAATTCAATAACATTGAACATCATGTGTATCTCATAATCAATTCAATCACCATTATTTCAATACCCATCGTAGCAATAACATTTTTTTTAAAAGATTAAAAAACACACCCTTCCTTCTACCGTCAAAACTCACTAATAAATTATACAATGAATTTCCAAACTAAGTTTTTACTTCAGCGAAAGGCGGCTGCGCCAAAAAACGTTAAACGAATTAAAACCACTATCAATTTAATTTATTAACATTATTAATAATCAAAATTTTTATTAATTGGAAAGACGCTTTTATTAAACGTATTTATCTACCAGTTTCTTTTAAATAACCTTTCTTTAAAATGACTTAATTCTTTGGATCATTTTTCGTCTATTCGTTATAATCTTCCCCATTATATACTTAATATTATTAATATTATGATATATATTACTTATATATATATATATTACTATATATATTATTATTTATATATAAAGATATATATTATGATTATATAATTATATATTATATATACTATTATATATATATATATATATATATATTATCATATCATATATTATCATATATAATATTTATAACTTATATAATTAAATATACGATATATATATATATATATATATATAATATATATATATATATTATTTTATTATATTATATATAATATATATACTATACTATATTATATATATATATAATAATAGCCTTTCTAAGAGACTATTATTATATATATACGTATATATATTATTACATATATATATTGAAATCACAATTGATTCATTACATGATTAAACAGAGTAAACATTCATAGTTTTTTCAAGCATATCGGCAGAGTTCCTTGAGGTAAGCTTGACTTATTATCTTGTATACAATGATATAAGATTCATTTAAACAGTTTATGATCCTCTGCCTTAGAAGACTGTGGGGTATCTGTTGCCGTGTCAGCGCATTGACCATACTTAAGACTTTTTTGAAGCGGTATGAGATACTGAGCTTGCTCTTTAAAACTCTTTCTTCGTGATTCCTTGCTTCCCTATGTTTATTAACTTTGTTAGATTTTAAGATTCTTTGTTCAATGTTTTCAGAGGTCCAATGAAAAATAATACCAAATTTACAATTCTACGTATTCTCCCATCCAATTCTTAGTTGAATAACGAGCTCATAAAGATAACTA